>NW_021027736.1:456021-471965 GCF_004153795.1 Camellia sinensis
TTAGCTTTACCACCGCAGTTGTCCGGAGTGCATGACGTGTTTCATGTGAGTATGCTTCGGAAATATGAGCCGGATCCATCCCATGTGTTGGATTGGACTGACTTAGAGGTTGATGAGGATGCCTCGTATGAGGAGAGACCGGTTCGGGTGTTGGATAGGAGGGATCAAGTCTTGCGAGGCAAGACCATTCCCTTGGTAAAGGTTTTGTGGAAACATCACGGAGTGGAGAAAGCCACTTGGGAATGTGAGGCGGATGTCCGTGAGAATTATCCGGACTTGTTTGTTGATGTGTAACCATGCATTGGTAATTTTGTAATATCGTTGAACTTTAAGAGCATTATATATGTCTTAAGTTGTAAAGCATTGTGAATGTTTTGGTTAATGGAAGTTTGTTTAAACATTGCATATGTTAAGTATATTGTGGAAATGCAAGCATGATATTAATGTTGCATGTGTTAAGAAATCGTGGGAAACAGGTTGAAACTGGTAATTTTCAAAGGAATGCCTGTTGATAATGCAGGCTGTTATGTGTAATGTGAAATGCCTCTTGAAAGAGATGGGATTGACCGGTAATGGGTCGGATTGTTTAATATTATGTTGTAATATTGTTGAGAATGGAAAAAACCTGTTTTTGAAAAAACTTGTGTTTAATTTCGAGGACGAAATTCTTTAAGGTGGGGAGGTTATAGTGATCCCGGTTGTCCTTTTACTGTTCAGTTGTATTCCGGACTCGGTTTCGTGGAGTTGGTAGTTGTATCTATCTTGTTGTCGTCCTTTAATTCCATTTGTTTGAGTTTTAGGATGTGTTGGGCATGTTTCGAACAGGTGGGTTGAACCTTGGTCTGAAATCTTATTGCCAGGTTTTTGGTCGTTCCGCTCGAGCGGGCCTTGTTGCGCTTGAGCGGATATTGCACACTCCCAGTATTTCGTGTCCCTGCAAAACTTCTGCAGGTGTGATTTTTACGCTCGAGCGGTTTTCTTTACACTCGAGCGGTAGCGCTCGAGCGGGTACTCTGGCACTCGAGCGGGTAGTACTTTTTGGTGTAAGTTTTGGGAGGGGGAAATCTACGCTCGAGCGGACTGGTTTTCGCGCTCAACCGGATGTACTTTATTCTTGTGTCTTGGTGCTCGAGCGGGACTTCTTGCGCTCGAGCGTACCTAGTTTTTTGTTCTTGACGCTCGAGCGTTGTGTTCTCTGCTCGAGCGGGAATATCGTATATCAGTTGGCAGCTGGGCATTTTAAAATCACTTTTTACATTCTCTCTCTCTCTCTTACTTTCTAAAAAGTTATTTTGAGAGCTCCTCTCTCTAGAAACTCCCTTCTCTCTGGGGTTTGATCTAGTTAGAGTGTCTCACTATCCTCCGGCCTTTGTAAAAAGTGTGTGGATCATCGAGGGCTCCATTTTGATCCGTGGATCTTTGAGTTTGGAGCATTTTGGTTTTCTTCAACTTTCCCGTTTGAGCTCTAACTTCGAGGTAGGGATATCCTACTCCTTCTCATGAGTTTTGTCTTTGAATTTTAGTATTTTGATGAGTTGGGGGTTGTTGGGTAATTTTGAGAAAGTTTGGGCCTTTGTGTAATTTTACAAAAGTTGGGGTTTTGTTTATATAAACTTATATGCATGTTTGGCATAGAGAAATAAGATCAATATTGGTTTATTGATGAAAATGGAACCTTAGGGTTGTGATGTTAATTATGGGAAATGCTCTAATTACATTGATAAATTAATTGGTATAATTAATTTGAAGAAAAAAATAATTAAATTGAGAATGTTGGAATTTGATGTGTATGGGATTAAAGGGTGTAGTTCGATTCGTACATCGCTCGCCTAGTTGAAATGTTGGTTATATATCCATTTGGTGCATTTATTTTCAGTATAGAAATAACTACTTTGGGCTATCGGTGGAGGATAGTCTTGATTGTTGTAGACACTGCATGATGATTAGGAAAACTAAAACTAATCGATTAAGTATGCTATTGAATATAGCAACTGGAATAATACATTAATTCTATGTATTGATTGATTGTATATGATCTATGTTTATATACATGTGTTGTGTAGGAGGAGATGGGGGATGTACTCCACGGTTTATGGAAAGATAGGAGATGGACCTCTAAACCGGATTTTGTGTGACATTGAAACAACACTACAATGTGTATCAAGTGTTGATTATGGAAGTGTTTGAATTGATTTGATATAGCACTAAAATGTATATCGTTATCAATTGTAAAGTATAGAAGTGATTCTATGTTATGTTGATACAGTACCGAAATATGCATCTTTCGCAAAGTGTGGGAATGGTTTATGTGTTATTGATACATGGTCCTGGCCGGATCTGGAGCCGCCACGGCTGCTCGCGGTTGCTCCTTCATCCTCGCCACCTTCTGAGGCCACTGCGGCGGTGCCCTCTTCCTTCTTCTCCTCTCTTCTTCTCCTTTCTTCTCCCTTCCTCTCTTGTGTTGACCATCTATCAACTGCTAATCTTTTAGTCATTGTTCATGGTTGGTTTAGTGTATTTCTACTGGGCTGTGGCTCACCCTTTATGGGACATCATTTTCAGGTACAGGTAGCATGCCACCTCCAAGGACATAGCTTGGGAGGCTAGAGGCAGACAGACTGCTTTTTGTTGTTTGTTTCTTTTGATGTATTACATGTAAATGCAAGCCAAGGGCTTAATATGTATTGAGTTAGCACTCTTCTTTTTGTAACCAAGTGTTAACTTGGAAAGCTGTAAGCCCGTAGGGCATTTGCTTTTGTTGTTAACATGTAATACTTTTGTAAGAACTACTCAAATTAATGGAAAGATGGTTGGTTTCTTTGTATCAATGCATGTCTAAAGAGATGGGTTTTATGTATTTTTTTGAGGGCGTTACAACAACCCTCTCCCCTTCTCCCCTCAGCCTATGACCTCCATAGTACAAGCCCCCTTTGTCAAACCTTAGCTGCCGCTGCCCCTCTTTGAAACCAATAACCACGATCGCGAAGGAGAACGAGAGAGCAAGAGAGACATCACGTAGAAGCAGAAGACAAGGGATGTGATGGGGCTATGGGGAGGGGTTGAGGGTGGCAAAGAAGAGTTGGAGAGAGACGAGGGTGAAAGAGAGGAGTTGGGGCAAGTCATGAGGAAGGATTGCCACGAGCTAGTGGTGGTGGATGTGGATGGATTCAAGATTATCACTACTATGAGAGTGTGAAATTATGTTTAGGAGGGCAAATACTTATAATTTTTAGTTATTTTAAATTTTGTATTATAATATATGATATTTTACAAATTTTTGGGGATGCGGTCATGCACACCAACACTCCCCTAGATCCCTCATTGTGGGGATGGGGGTAAGGTTAAGGTTTAGGAGGTTGGAAATGGGGATAAAGTTGGAATTTCATATTAGGTAAAAATTGTAATAGACAAAAATGAAGGGGGGAAAGGGTCCAAAAAAATAGGAAAGGTAGGAGATATTAGAAGCACTCTTATGTATATAACACCAAAGATTATGTTTGTACCCGATCTACCCTCCAAAACCCCATCCAATTGGGACTAGACAAACATATGTTTTTTAATATATATATATATATATATTGGTAAAATAGTAAAAATCTTCAATTTATTTTTATTTTTTGCTTCTACCTTCCACAAATTTGTTACATATGGTACAAATAATTATTTACGTAAATCATAATTATTGAGATAAATTTTTAATATTTTTTTCTTGTTACCACTAATAATTTATTCACACTTTGTTCCTAACGTAGTAAATTAAATTGTGAAATTTGATTAATTTCAACTTTAAAAAAATAAAAAATAAAAAATAAAAAAAACTTCTCCGGAAACAATTGTTACTCGTATAGTCAAACAATATTCTATAAATAATTCATATATTTAGCGAATGATGAATTCTCAAATCAAAGGTTTGACTAAAATGTGACAACAGACAATGAAAGCTTAGGTTGAATCTTTTTCCGTGATCCAAACACAACTTTAAAAGGGTGTTGATAAAAGGGGGTGCTGATCATCTGGTGCTCAATGTGTATGCCTAAATCATTTAGGGTTTTAACCTTTTTACAGAATGGCATCAAATTAATATTACAGAAACTAATCAAATATTATAACTGAGTTCTTCAATGAAACAATATAAGATTTCAACCATCATACTAAGAAAATAACACAATTCGTCGCAGCAAAAAAAAAGAAAGAAAAATCAAATAGAAATATTTTTGGTCGCTTACTTGGGTTTCTTCAACATCCTAACCCCTACTACTTCCAAACTCTGTTAGCAGTTTTCTAAACAGACAAGAATACGCAACATGACCATTTAGTGGGGTGTTTGGGATTTGTTTTTTATTTTTCATTTTTTAAAAGGTTAATTTGTTTAGAAAGATTTTATAAAAAGTATACCTTTCGTAAGTGAAAATTAATGTGAAATTTTCCTTTTTCTAATTCATGTAGTTTAGTAATTTTCTTGACTTTTTAGAGTTAAAAATTAATCTTTTAAGGTTGTTCCCAAACATACTTTCTAAATTTTGTCTTAAAAATATTTATATTCTCGACACCTGTCTTTCGCCTAGGGTTTGCCGTGCGGTCTTTTCAAATTCAAAGGGTCGACACCTCTCGCGAGTATATATATACCGCGACCCTTCCCTTTTCTTCTACGACCCGTCCAAAATCTAGCCCTAGCCATTTTTCCTATTCCGGCGATTTTCTCCGACGATCCATATACCGATCCTCTTCCATCTCTCTTGCGATCTCTATTCCTCCTCTCTCCATGGATTCTCAAGGCCCTTCTCCAGTTCCAACAAGAAAACGTCCTCACTCATCCACCTCTTCTGTTACCGCCACTACCTCTTCCCTTGTCCAATGCTTCAAGAATAACGAAGCTCGATCTGCTTTCAACAAGGGTTTTAACCTATGAAAGGTAATCTCTGGTAGAACCATTGATCTTGCCTTCTTTGACAAACACTCCATTCCTGAAAAAACTTGGTTTGACAACCAAAAATGGTCATCCCTGTTAAAACTTGACTGTGACATTTACCCCACACTCATCAAAGAGTTTTTTGCAAATCTCTCTTATGATGCCCAATCTACTTCCCATACCCTCGATTGCTTTGACAAGGGTGTGTCTTTTACTTTAAATTCCACTGTCATCAACTCATTTTGAAAACTTCCAATGATGGACGAAGGGTCACACCATAAGTCGCTCTTAAACTTCCCCACTACACTCATTTTACCGGTCTTCGTCTTCTCATCAATAACCCCGATTTAAATAATCATGTCACTGTCTCTGGAAAAGACCTTTCCCTTGAAATGGGACTATTGCATCACATCATCACACACAACATCATTCCCCGCTTCGGTCACTTTGATGCAGTTACTTACGTCACACTTTTCTCATTTGGGCCCTAGCCATTGGTTATCTCACTGATTTCAGTTTTTGGTGACTCACTGTATAGTTAATGCTTATAAACAAAATAATCAAACCCTTTCCTACAGAATGATTTTCAAAAAAAATTTCAAGCATTTCAAAATCGATCTAAAGAGGGAAGAAAAAGTCCCTCGAGACCTTTCTTGTTATGGGGTTGAAACTCTACATAATATGGGATACTCTTTGGTCAACAACATCTGGACCAAAACCAAGAAACCTGGCTCCTCCCCTGGTCTCTCTACCCCTGGTTCCTCCATTCCCAGTCCTTCCACCCATCACTTCTCCACCCCTGGTCCTTCTACTCCACCATCTTTTTCTGATATCTCATCTATGTCTCTAAAAATCAACCATCTTGATTCCTTGGTTCAGGGTCCCCTACAGGATGGGATTGCTTCAATCAATTCCAGGCTTAACAATCTATACCTAGATTCCCCACCCATTCCTGCCTCTGACATTCCATCATCTTCCCTCACTATCTCTGCTTCATCATCCAATGGCTTGGAAGAAAAGATCGATGAGTTGAGCGCTTTAGTTCTACAACTTGTCTCTCAATAGACTAAAATATAGAAAGACCATCGAATAAAGTTACAACAAGCTCAAGTCATTGCAACTGCTAAAGAGAGTGTCAAAAGTATGGTGATTGCTATCTACGGGATCAAGGACTCCAACGAAGAATTTTGGCAAATATTCCAACAACGCTGGAACGATGATTTGGGGGAAAAAATTAGGAAATTTATGATGTGGTTTGCCCAAGGCTGGTGTGAAGCTACTCCTCATTGGCCGCACTCTCCTCCACCTTTCCGCTAGATGCTGCCTCTCTTTTTGATAATGACAAAGGGGAAGAAAGTTGTTGTAGTTGTTTTACCTAGTTGTCTTACTTGTACTTGGCTAGTTATAACCTTTTTAGATGTGGATGCTATAGGTTTTTTAGATGTGGATGCTTAAGAACAATTACTTTTTCGATACAATCATTTGGGACACACTTACTTGTTGGGAAACTGAAGTTCTTGATATTTTGGAAACACAAATATATTACGGTATGAAAACATTCTGTTATTTAAGTATTAATTGTGATTGGTTATGAATGATTATGATATGTTGTGAATATCCTTACTTGGAGCATTATGGAATTTATTTTAAATGCTTGTGATTTCATTCAATGAAAATAAACTAAAGAAATTAGTTTTACTAATGAATGGGTCAGTGCATTTTGATAGGGGGAGCTTACTCTTTTGTGGTATCTTTTGAAAATCTCCTTGACATACATATTTCTCATTATCTTTGTTTTGGACTTGAAGCCCTTTTTATAGCGGGAGTTTTTGATCTCATTTTTCAAATCCTCTGTTTACAAAACTCCGTAAAAAACACTTCATAATGCTCTCCTTTTGAAACTTATACTTTGAAAACTTTAAATATTTGTCATCATCAAAAAGGGGAAGATTGTTAGCCCCAAGGTTATTCAAATTTAAATTCGTATTGATTTTGAATATTGACAAATATTTTGATTTCATTTTGTCATTCAAAGTTTTCAAAATAAAAGTATACATATTGTGCTTCAATGGTTATAAAAGTTATACGATTCTAGAGTATTATTTTCAATGGTTTTTAACCCTTTAAAAACAAGGAATTAGCACTTGCATACAAAACAACATTTATTAAAACAGGTACAAGGGTCGACACCAGAAATGAAGCTCAAAATGCCTAAGTGTTCTAGCTACAAGGGTCGACACAAAATTTCAGAGTGTAATCCAGTAGCAAAGGTCAACACCAAATTTCAGTGTGCAATCCAACAGCAAGGGTTGACACCAAATTTTCGAATACAATCTAGCAGCAAGGGTCAACACCAAGAATGATAAGGGTCGACACCTAGAACACCTAGAACTCAACTCAGAGAAGAAAAGAAAGAAAATGGTCAACACCCAATCTGCAGGGGTCGACACCTTTAAGTCTGGGTTTAAAAAATTCCACCTGTCAAATCAGATTCAGAGTGTTACAGATCATTTCTCAGCCACTTTTTCAGATTTGTGTGCAGAATACGTCATATCTTCTTACCACTGAGCAGATCCTCTGGCACCATATCTTCTCCAAGAAGTTGACTTATAAGGTTGAGCATTAAATAAAAAGGTTATGCATTTAATGAATCCTCTCTTGCCAAGACCTGCCTGCAGTCTGCCTTCTTCATGCTCTAATCAAACACAGCTGGAGCAAATCCTCCATGATCTTCTCCAACGAATAGGAGATTCAAATCTCATCTCTCTTTAACAGCTAGAAGTCATCAATATTATAAATATAGAGGTCGCCTTGTTCATTCAATATACTTCAAAAACACAACAAGCCTAGAGCATTCAAGAGCAATCAAGAGCTTTTAATATACTCCATTTGTACTTCCATTTTCATATCTGAGTGAGTCTCAAATTACTTGAGAGCTTACACTTTCATATCTATCTTTTGAGAGAGAATATTTGTAAAAGAGGATAGTTGTACCTCTTATTCTTATTCCTTATTTTCTGAGTGACACACTTGTAAAGTGAGGCATTTAGTTAGGAGGTCCTCAATAGATTGAAGCAAGTCCTTGTAAAAATCCACAAGCTAGGTGAAGCTTGGTGGTGCATTTATTCATAGAGAAGAAATTTCCAAGGAGGTCTCTTGAGGAGTGGATGTAGGCTAGTGAGTCGAACCACTATAAATCTTTGTTTTATGCTTTTCTTTCCTTTCCTTTTATTTTCTGTGCATTCTTTTATTGTCATCTACTTTTAATGACTCAATCTTTGTAAATTTATTCTCGGACCAAATTTTTAAGTACCCAATTCACGCCCTCTTGGGTTGCCTTCCTAAATAACATATATATATGATTTTCCATTTGGGTTTGGCTTCTCTTAAGTTGTCATTTCAACTTGAGAGAGCGTTTGGGCTTAGTAGATCCATTTTGAAACCGATTTCAGTGATTTGAATCGTTCATTTTTTAAAACTTGTTAAGTAGAATATTCATGCAAAAAGTAAAGATGATTGAACATCAATAGCTATATGTTTGAATCATATTTTCTTTTAGAAAATGGACGACAATTGTAATTTCAAGAATAACCATCCATTTTTTATAATACAGACTTGATTCAAATATATAAGTACTGATATCTGATTATATTTATTTTTTGCGTGAATATTATACTCAATGAGTCCTAAAAAGTACACGTTTCAGATCACCGAAGTATGAGAGAAGCCCAACCCTTCTGTTGGAACCGCCTTTAAAATATACCCCTCTTATCCCAAATTTTTATTTTTGCTAAAATTGATACAATATATATATATATATATATTGAATACTTTATTTTTAATTTGATAAAAAAATTTGATAAATTATCAATTTCATGAAAAAAAAATACTTGTCCCTTTGATTTGATAAACTTTTGACGAAAAGATTAGGGATAGGGAAAGCCATGGGCCTGATGGTCTGCCTAACCCGCTTAGTATAGCCTGATATTTTTAGGCTTGGAAAAAAATTTGGCTCATAGGATTAGGTTCCATTGAAATTTCGTGTCCATTTAATTTTTGAATTGGACTTGAAATAAAGAGTTTTAGTCCAACTGTCACGACCCCAAACCGCCCCTAGTAGTTTGGTGCCGCGATAGCCAGTAATCCGTAATTACCGAAGGCCAACTTCCAAAATTCACACACAATCAGAGTATAATATACGGGGCTTACAAGTGCGGAAGCAATAATTCAAAATACAAGTGGCCCATAAGAGCAGTGCATAAGTCAAATGGAATGGCATACATCTTTACATAGCTTTACAACTTGAACACAAAAGTACATATTACATCTTGGGAAAAGGCTTCTCAAGCCGACATAAATATAACACATGAAATACAAATCAAGAATACATAATCTACAGTTTGCCGACATCCTCAAAGCCGACGTAACATGCATACAAAACACACATCTCAGCGTAGCCGACTTCTTGCTTGTTACCTACATATATACATAGGGAGGGTGAGCTTGGATACTCAGTGAATGGTACAAGTAATAAAGGGGTTAAATGAATGATTCCCGAGGTCTTGTCAAAACAATACATATATATATCTTTGTCAAAAACCATACTTATCATAGCTTGTACAAAACATGAGGTAAATCTTGTTCATCAAACTTGATCTTGCCAAACTTACATACTTAACATGTGTCAAAGCTTATAACATAACCTCGGCATAACCTTGGTCCTTCAAAACTTACTTACTTACAAGACGTGTTACTTAGGCCCGTAGCCCGCTTTAACACTATGGAGCTCGTGTTACGTAGGCTTATAGCCCGCTTTAACACTATGGAGCTCGTGTTACTTAGGCTTATAGCCCGCTTTAACACTATGGAGCTCGTGTTACTTAGGCCCGTAGCCCGCTTTAACACTATGGAGCTCGTGTTACTTAGGCCCGTAGCCCGCTTTAACACGATAGTCTTTCCAAGAAAGGACCGTATCCTTTTATACTTAGTACTGCGAAAGTTTAGAGTCCTCCAGCACAAGCGACTATCCGAGAAGGTCATCGAAACAAAGCTTACTTGATAACTTGCCATTCAAAACAAAGCTTATACTTGATACATAAAATAGGGATATCATTCATGCTTAACAAATACTTTTATCAAAACAAGGCAAAGCTTTATCAAAACCTTAAGAGCATATCTTTATTAAAAATACCACTCACTCTAGTTCTTGGGACGTCGGGATCAAGGCAAAGGTCCAAGTCCTACAAACACATGGCAAAGCATACTGAACATACATCTCAAAACAAGTCTTACATGCATGCAAATGATCTCGGGAAGGCATGCTAGAAGTCAAAACACTGTTTTACAGGTCAGGAAGACATGTTGGGTACCAACCAGGTCTAAGCCGAGGTCCTACACCTCCTTGCCGAGGTGTGGTCCCAATGGCCTCATTCAAAAGCAAAGTCGGGAAAACCTGGGTTTTCCCTTTGAAGAACATGATGAACATGATCATGAGAAAGATGAATGCGAGATCGTAACTTGTTAAAAAAATCTGAGGTTTCATGCCATGAGTTCGAAAACATGGACCTGGGTACCCATATTTGAAAATCATGTGAAAACAAACACAAAAACATGGATCTTGGCATGAGCTTTCGGATCAAAACATGGCTTTTCTTAAAGAATAGATGAATGCTATTTTCTCTTTCTAAAACCGAACTTCAAAGCAATGCATGGCTTGTAAATCATATTCAATCATGCAATGCAATAACATAAACATGAAGAACGACAAGAGCAGATCAAGAATCTAACCTTAGAACACAAATCTAACAGTTCGATCTCTAGGAATCAAGCTTAGAAATCCACTCTCTCTCAAGAACTCTTCTTCCTCTCCTAGAGTTTCTCTCTCCTCTTCAAAACAAGTATACAACAAAATGGTGGGTTCTCTCTCTCTATCGGCTGACTTAACTCTCAGCTCGGACACGTGGCAATGGCCGGTTGGTTCTCTTCAAAAAGGTGATGGATTGACAAGACAAGGCTCTGACAAAGCGTATCTAACATGCTACTCGAAATGGCACTCCGGCAAGTGGTGACATTGGCTAAGAACAAAGCTTCGGCAACTAAGGTGACAATGACCTCGGCTAGGAAGGACAACACTTGACTAAGCTGTGCCACACCTTGGCCTAGATATTCCACACCTCGGTCTAGGTCATACCACTCCAGGACAAGATCACTCGGGTGCAAAAGGTAACATCTCAGCCCAGATAATACACATCTCGGCCTTGGTGATTCACACCTCGGCCTAGATAATGACATCTCGGCCAATATGTCAAAGCAAAGGTGGAGGTCAAACGATGGGGTTCCAAGATACTTCTAGACTGAGGATGACCTCGGCTTGGAATGATCTAGGCTTAGCATAACCTAGGCTTGGCATAACATCGGCTAACATAACTTAGGCTTGGCGTGACCTAAGCTTCACATCAAGGAAGGAGCAAAGCATGCACATAACACTTAGACAATCACAAGGACATCAAAACAAGGCATGGATCTTACTTACCTAAGCAAAACAAGTCACAAACATACAAATGCAAGCTTAACAAGTCATAATCATGCAGATGCTCTTGAACATGACTAAGACGTAAATGTGGGTCCTTACACCAACCAAGTATGATGCAGTCATTTTTTTAAATATTGATTTTATATTTTATATTATAATTTTTATAAAAATTGATTTAAATTCAAATAATTATTAAAAAGGGTCTAATTGTCCATAAAAAAAAAAAGGGTAAATTATGCAAATAGTCTCTGTACTTTACATGATGTGTCAATTTGGTCTTTATAGTTTAATGGATTTTGTCATTTTCATCCAATAAATAACGGTTGTTAAATTAATTAAACAGAAGTTAAATAATGTATCAATTTGGTCCCTGTACTTTACACGATGTGTCAATTTGGTCCCTGTAGTTTCAATTTTCTCGATTTTGACAGGGACTAAATTGACACATTATGAAAAATACAAGAACCAAATTGACACATTGTTTGACTTTCTGTTAAATTAACTTAACAACCGTTATTTATTAGACTAAAATGACACAATCTGTTAAATTAAGAGGCAAAATCGAGCAAATTGAAACTACAAGAACCAAATTGACACATCATGTAAAGTATATGGACTATTTGCATAATATTCCCAAAAGAAAATAATAGTTTATATCTATTAACTTAAATGGGCGGACTTAAAATTTAAAAATTCTTGTAAAACTGGGCTTGGGATAACTTGATTAAGCCTGATGTTGGACCGAATCAGACTTGGGATGATATATATCCTATATAGTACAAGTTCGGCCCAAACTTGGCCATGTTAAATGTTTGTCCACCTCTAGTTTTTGAGTATTTTTTTTTTATGAAATTTAAAGTTAAAAAAAAAAATAGATGCTCTCGTAAATATATATTAAGGGTTAGGGTTTAAGATTTACATAGTATTTTTAGGGTTTATATAGACACCTCACTTTATCTCTCTTCGTCTACCTCCGTGCAGAGCAGATTCAATTCATATATTCCCATCCCTACGTATTCTCTTTTGATCTTCCTTGCAAAGAAAACATGATCAATATAACAACATCAAGCAGCACAAGAACGAAGTCGATTATCGACTGTTTTTCTTCGTCAACAGCATTAGAAGCAGTTCTGAGCAATAAAGATTTTCTCATCTCCGACTCACACTTTTCCTTGAACCATGCTCGCCAAAATCAACCCAACCACTCCGTCTGGGGACTATATTTCTGTTACGACTATTGGTGTTCTATGAAACAAGTCAAGTCTGTCTCGTTTCACAACAATGCAAGTCTTCCCACACTTGCTTTCCTTAACGGTGTTGGTGTTGAAAGAGATTCTGAAATCAGAATTCGTAGCTCTTGCAATGGATTACTCCTGTGTGAGAGTAGTCAATTTGATTGGAATGCTAATATAGCAGATTAGAATGTTAATAAAAGTTATATTGTTTGTAATGTGACCACTCAAAAATACAGGCTGCTTCCTCAAACTTGTCAACATTTATATAGATCATATGCTTACTTAGCATTTGATCCTTCAAAATCACCGCACTACAAAGTTTTGCTTGTATTTGAAAGGATTGATAAATTTAATATCTACTCTTCGTAGAGCTCGTCTTGGAAACAGATTGATTTAACTATTGAACCAAGTTTATGGGGGGGGAGTTTTTTGGAATGGAGCAATCCATTGGTTGGGAAGTAAAGAAGAAGTTCACACTAGATTTGACTTTGATGCAGAGAAGCTCACAGTAATGCCAATTAGGCCTAAAATTCTCTCTGAAGACAAGACTAGGTATTTTGGAGAACGTTGTGGCCGTTTACTTCTTATTCAGATGCCTTCGTGTCATTATAGGGAATTCAAAATCCTCGATATGAATAGGGACTACAGCAGTTGGAATGTCAATCTTGCGCCCTTAATTGATGTATTTCCTGGGATTGTTCAGAGCACTGTTTTCCATCATAGTTTTTTTGTCTCAAGTGTTGAGAAAAGAAAACGAACACGATTTTGCACTAGTGTTACTCTATCTAGAGAGTTGAAAAATTATTTCTTATAATGTGAATTTGAAGACAGGGAAGGTGCTTATTGATTTTCTCCCAGGTATCTTGGATAATGTTATTTGTCATTATGGTCTTCTTAATCCTTTCCGATTCATCGAAAGTATGTCCCCTGTTTGATCTCATCAATGTCTAGCATGTTGGAGCAGACTTTTTTTTCCCCCCGTTTTGGTAGAACTAGTCAGAATTTGTTTGTTGTAATCAGCTTTTTAGTGTTAAAATATGGAATATTTTGTGGTAATATTTTTTGTTATCATAATTTCTTAGCTCAAGTATTTGTTAGGGGTTAGTCTCTGATGCTCCTATATATCTTTCTATTGATAATCAAACATAATGCTTTGCACTCTGCTCAAGTATTTGTTAGGGGCTAGTCTCTGATGCTACTGTATATCTTTCTATTGATATAGCATTAGATGTGAAAATTTTACCTCCATTCAAATATATATGTATATATATATTAACAATTTGCAATGGACCACTCTATGGTACTCTGGGGAAGAGCTAATTAAAGAAGCTCCGATTAGTTTATAATGCTACCCTCCAAATGTGACCAAACCATGGAAATAGTAATACTGTGTTTAGATCATGAATTTAGGTAGATATTTAAAAAGAAAAAATAAATGAGTATGTGATATGTAACTATATCTTATTTACATTTCATCCTTTTTTTTTTTTTTCTCTCTCTCTCTCTTACTAAATTTGTATACAAAACAAAAATAATCTGAACACAGCCTAAGAGTTTAATAGGGAAAATTTAAGGATGTAATAAAAAAATATGTAAAACTTAAACAAAAGATATAAAACTATCATAATGTCAAGTGTAGAGTACCTTAATACTGTGTTTGGTTGGGGATTTGAAGAGAGATTTGAAAAGGAAAATAGAAAAAGTATGTGATATGTGAATAAAACATAGCTGTATTTCACTTAATTTCATACACCTTTTCCCTTTCTCTTTTTAAATCTCTCTCCAAATTCTGAAACCAAACACAACGTAAAAGAAGACTCCCATGTTCTGTTTTCCTCTTTGTAATTGCAAATTCAGCCTGCAATGGTGACAGAGACTTTCATTATCATTGCTTTACATGTGAATTCTGTTTTGACCATTGTAATACATTAATCAAAGTATCACTCATTGGACTGATTGCCAGAGAGGGTAGGTTAAACAAGTTTGATTCATGGATTTGATCTCCTCGTGATTTAGTTGGGTGAAATGAATACGAAAAATAAGAATAAAAAATTGAAAAAATGGGGCACACAACTTTTAGGGAAAATTATTTAAAAAAAAAATTAAATAAATAATTAAAATTAAAATTTGACCCTTACATCAAAATAAAATTTTATTTTATCAATTTAAAGTATAGTCTTTTGTCCCTGCTCTAAAAAAAAAAAAAAAAAGTATAGTCTTTGATTTGTTTTCAACTTACACAATTTGTCAATTTTTTATAAGTAAACTGATAGAAAAATAGTATTTTAGTTATTAGACTCAATTAAAAATAGTATTTTAGATATTTTATGTATACTTACATTGAGTTCAATGACTAAAATACTTTTTTTTCCGGTCAATTTTATTTAATGGAAATAAAAAATAAATCAAAAAATTAGAGTTTAAATTGACAAAATAAAAAATTATGATTTATTGTGTTACAATGGTCAAACTCTAAGAGCATTTTTGGTATGATGGAATCAAATGAAGTGGGAATAAAATGAAAGTGAAAATGGAATACAAGGTTGAATGCAATGGAATATCCATTCTCATTCCATTGTTTGGTTGCCAACATGGAATGACATAGGAATAAGATGATAATTCTCATTCTCATATTTGGTTATGCCTATTAAACTCATAGAATAGAATAATTTATTATTATTTATTTATTTATTTATTTTTAACTAGTAACAAATAAATTAAATTTTTTTATAGATCATGATAATGGCCTCGTTTGTTATACCTGTTAAAACAGATTATAAATTATAGCTTAACAAATTATAGATTATGACTTTAATCAGAAGCGGTTAATCAGACTTCGTGACCTCAGGACGAGCGCAACATGCGCGATCACCCGAGCGCTCAATCGATGACGTCTGAGTCTTAAGGTCGGTCAAAAATGGGGTGTCTACATCTGTAATCAGTTCTGATTTGGTAACGTCTATGTGGCCTAGGAACAAATGAAGTATTGGCAGAGATGGTTGGTTGTAGAGCTGGAGGATTATTGACTATTTGGAATCCTGCGGTGTTCCGGATGAAGACTGTTGCTGTAACCATAAATTCATCCTGTTGTTAGGTACGTTCTATACTTTGAGTGCGTTATTTAAATGTTTATGGTTCCGAATAAGGTGGTGAATAGGAAAAAGTTGTGGAACCTTTTAGTAAGATTAAAGTCTAATTTTCTAGGGTCATGGTGCTTTGGGGGTGATTTTTAATGACATAAAGAGTATATCAGAACCAAAACATCCGG
>NW_021027736.1:474075-484527 GCF_004153795.1 Camellia sinensis
TTTTGGCTGAGAGTCTTGCCTCCGGGCTTCGGAACCTTTTCGTGCCTTGCCTCGGTTTGCGAACTAAGTCCTGTTTTCTCTATTTTCTCTTCCTGAATGGAGGAAGAGGTCTCGTAGACCATCTCTCAATGGCCGTAGGTTACGTTTCGTGGTTGTAGGTCATTTTTCTCGTTTCGAGACCAGTTTTCGATTTTCGGAGCCGTCGGCCGTGTGCCTCTGTTCGGGACCGCTTAACTACCTCCGTTTGCTCCGGTTTTTGGCACACGCCTTGTTTCCTCTCCTTAGAGGGACGCTGTGGCCCGGGAGACTACCTTCGTGGTCGCACGCCACTTTTGATGCATAATAGTCAGTTTTCGGGGGCCCCGGCTGCGCGTTTTGGCCCCCGAACCTTCGTTTCGCATCGGTGTGGGTTCATTTTTGGCATGGACCCTAGTTTCATTGTTAGGAAGGTGGTAGTAGGGTGGGAGACCACCTTTTCTTCCCTCCTTGGCCTTGGTTCAGAAAAGTGCTAGAGCATACATGCATATATCTCCCTCTTGTATCTCTATATTGCCTCCAAAACTCCATAGTTCTTGGCCTATCACACTCCAACCCTTAGCTTAACCTTTCCACCATCCATCCAAACACCTTGGAGCTGTTTCTCAGAGGTTTAAGGGTTACTACATTGGTCCAGAAGTTGCTGGAAGTCTGCTTTACAAGGGTAACTCTCTATTTCCCTCTTTGTAGCACTATTTTGCTTCATCTTTTAGCCCAGTTTGCAAGCATATTTAGGCTTTGTCATAAACTAAAAAAAGTCTTGTTTTGAGCTTCTAAACATGTTTGTTTTAGGTCTTTTTTCTGTTGGGGGTCATCTACTCCCTTGCATGCTTGTTTTCATTTTGTTTTGAGCCATGCATCTAGGCCTTCATATTGTGCTTTGTTTGACCTTTTAGCCACTGAAATCCAGTGGATTTTCAATCGCTAACATGTTCTTTTGAGCCTCAAAATCAGAGAGGGGTGACCCTCTCACCCCTTGTTTTGTTTACTAACTTTGTTAGCCTTACAAAGGAGCCCCTATTTGCATGTATCAAAGCCATGCTCCAGGCCATTTTTGATAAGTTTTGTGACCTGCGTGACCTCTGTCCAGAGGTGGTTTTGCCATGTTGAATGTCTATTATGCATGTGTAGAGTAATCCTCTTCAAGGCCTTTCAAAGGGGCCTTTATTTGCATGCTTCCTAGACTTATTTCAGGCCCATTTCAGTGAGTTTTAGGGCCATCATAACCTCTTTCTAGAGGTTGTTTTGCCATGTTGAATGTCTATTATGCATGTGTAGAATAACCCCCTCATTGGCCTTTCAAAGGGACACATCATTCTTGCATGCATTGACTGAGTTTTAGTGGGTTTTTGGGCATTATTTGGCATGGCATACTTCTGTTTTTGGTTGGTTTGGTGACGTCTTATGTGCTTCACATAGTTGTAGTGCAAATCAAGGTTCACTGGCTTGTTTGGCATGGTGTTTTGGCCATCTTTCTTAGCACTTTTTGGCCATGCCTTAAACTGATTTTGTGCATATTTTGGACCGTCTTAGCTCTGTTTTTGGGTCTCATGGTCGAATGATGCTTATTTTGCATGCTTGTAGTTCAATATCCATGCTTAGCTTTGAGTTTCGAGGTCTATTACATGCATATGCAGAGGTATTTTCATGTTTTCAGGCCATTGCACATCATATTTCAGAGCTTACATGCATGCCATATTGTCATGTTTTCCACTCTTTAAATGCGTTTGAGAGTTGTGCATAAATGCCTCGTTTTCAGACCTTTGAATGAACTTCATTTCCATGCACTTTGAGCCATCATTTTAGGCCATTTTCCCACTGTCTTGGACCTACCTAGGGTCTGTTTGGGGGTGGTTTTTCCATTTGTGCATTGCTTTGTTTACCCCTAGTGTAACACACTTCACTAGTTTCGGTATTCGGGCCATTTAGCATGCATCGTGTGAAGTGTTTGCATGATTCAGAACCATTGGGTATCATATTTCAAAGCTGGATCATGTGCCATTCTATGCCATATTTCATCCTTTGCCATGCTTTGTTAGAGTTGCATGTTGTGCCTTAGGATCTGTCCTTTGCATCCGTGCATGTTTGCATGTATTTCGGTTGTCTCATTTCCATCATATGGCCACTAATTTGGGTGTGGCTGAGGTCCACTTACATTGGTTTAAGTCCATCTTGTATTGTGTATGTCATGTTACAATGTGTTGTGCATGTTATGTGGTTGTTGGCACTGTGTATGCCATGTCATTCCTTGCATTGCGTATGCTAGGTTGTTAGTTGCATTGTGTATGCCATCTCATTTTCTTGCATTGCGTATGCTAGGTTGTTAGTCACATTGTGTATGTCATATGGTTCATAGCATTGTGTATGCTAGTAGCATATTTGCATCTCATCCTTGCATGTTTGCTTGATTAGGTCGCATTGCATTAGGATTGCATTTCACATCGAGTCGTGCAATTCGACTTCTCGGTCATCATGCATCGAGATGCGTGATTGGCGGCACGAGGATCGAGGACTACACTCCTTAGAGCTTGTGCAATGATAGGGAGAGTGGTCATGCACACATTTGTTGAAAATACATTACCTTTTCCCTCTCTTGCCTTTGTTGCAGAAAAAACCAGAAACCAGAGGTGGAAACTGATTAGCCGACCAGATTTTCTGGCAGACTGACCACCCTCTTTGGTCTCCACCATAAAGGGTGGTCGGCAGGTGGTCTCCCATGCTAATAACTGGTCGGTGGCCTTCCCAAGGTGGAGTTTCATCATTCTGGAGCTTTGTGCAAGTTTCTGAGATCAATTGCAAACAAGGGTGAGGCGAGGCATCGCGATGGAATTTACCGACGAGGCGACGTGACCATGCATGCATCTTTCATCATTCGGAACAAGAGCTGAGGCAGTCCATTTTATAGCTTGCATGCTAGTTTATTCGCTTTCCTAGTTAATTTGTTAATTAATTAGGGTTTTGTAATATTTAATTAGCTAGAGTAATTAATTATTTATTCGGACTGTATTATTTATTCGGACCCTCCGAGCGAGGGCACAATTGTAATAAGTGTGCGTGTGTGTGATGTATGTCTTCTAACCCCACGTCTTTCTCCCTTTTATTTACCACCTTATGATGGTTAGTTTAGGGCATGTTTCAATTAGCATACTTATGATAGCATGTTTGCATTCATTCATCTGTCTTGCATGCACCGGGCTCGGTGCATCATACTAACTGCATTGTATTTCAATTCTGAGTTGAATACTTGTTAGTTGTAGCATTTCACATGCCATCCTTAGGATAGCCGAGCCTATTTCTAGTTGCATTTTGCATATGTTGCATTAGCCATCTTAACATGAACTAGGATCATACATTGATTACTAACTAGTTTCTGTTACGGCTCAGAGTACTCGGTAAGTGTTTATGCTTTAGCATCCTTGCATGCGTGTGAGTGACTGCCATGATAGCATGTTTACCATGAGGCTAACTGCTTATGTGATATACATGCCTGAATGCCTGTGGGTGAAGGTTGGTCAGTATGACTGGGGTGGCGCCAGGTTGGCCACCCTCTATTGCTACATGAGCGCGACCTCCCGCGAACGGGGGAACATAGTCGGCGGCTACTGGAGAGCCTGGGAGGTACCTTCTGCCCTTTTGACTTACATTTCTACTTTTCATTATCTGTACATTGCACGCACGACACACTTTACATTCTGTACTTACATTCTGCATTCCGCATTCGGTATTCAGATTCTGCACTCAGCATTCGGTATTCAGATTTTGCACTCAGCGTTCTGTATTTAGATTCTGCACTCAGCATTTTGTATTCTGATGGCTTTTGCCCTATTTTCCACAGTTATGGGTTTTTGCGTATTTCCCGACGCTAGCCCCAGAGCTTGAGGTGGAGGCGCCCCTCATGACCCCCTACTCGCTCGTTTTCGAGGGCCAGTACCAGCCGAGACCTCGGGAGACCCTCTCCTACCTGCGGCAGTATTTCGACACGGTGCGGCCGACAGAGGTAATTCAGAACTCTCAGTCCTCCATGTTTTCATCTTTGGTTTATTTTGCACATCTACGATTTCTAATCGGCTTATGCATTGGTTATCTGCAGATCACCTGGCAGCCCTGGGTGCCTTTAGGTGGGGACCTCCGATTTCAGCTTGTCGAAGGATGGGCCGCCTCTCGGTACAGGGTCCTATTTGAGGGGCCCGTTGGGAGGGCCTGGTTCCTGGGGGAACGCGTCATGCGCCAGACGATGGGTTACCCTCATCAGGATATCCCCTCAGCACCTCTGGTCGATATGCGGACTCCCGGGAGGCTTAGTCTCCAGGAGGTTATCAGTGCCATACTGGGTACTGACGTATTGCTATATTTGGAGGAGGGGGAGTACACGACCTACCGTCACACATATTTGATGCCCCCGTTGGCAAGTGTCCGTACTTCCACGAGGAGGTCTACTGGCATGCTATCCTCGAGTCGCACCCGAGCTAGAGACATTCCTTCGAGCAGTAGGGCTGGTACATCTAGAGGCGGGGCTGGACTGGTCCCCCCGATTCCCCCGACTTATCCCAACACTAGATGGCCAGATATCCCGACTGAGTTGACGGGATGGCGATACGGGACTTCCTACCCGATTCCGATAGAGCCTCCTATGCCTGATCATCGATATGTCACTGATCCTGACTCACCACCGGTATGCTCCACTGCTTTTCATCTATCACTCAGATATTTAGACATTCATTTATTCATTGATGATTTGAGCTTGTATCTGCAGCCACCCAGAGAATACATGGAGGGGATGCTCGGATTGGTGGCCTCACTTGAGGGCATGATCTTGCGGAGAGAGGCGCAACTGTCCATCATGGGTGTCTCGGTACTTTTTAGTTTTCTTGCATTTATCATACTTCTGATGACATGTTGAACTTGAACATCTTACTGCATTGATTGACTACATGTGTTAGAGCACATCTGACACACACCAAATTCATTTACTGTATCTGCGTGCACTCACTTCACGTAGTTTTCTTGCATCTGCATCTGATATACATACTTTGGCTAATGTATTCAAATTGCACTCTTTCTTTTCAAATGCCTTCGGTATATACCGGGCCACAGGCCGGGCCATCTGGGCCTTCCCGAGGAGCTGGGCCATCTAGGCCTTCTCGAGGAACTGGGAGAGGGGAGTCGTCTCGCAGACGAGGTGGGCACAGAGCGCATATCATCGAGGAGGAGTCCAGCGAGGAGGAGGAGTCCGCGCATCCTCAGTCAGAGACATCCGCTGACAGAGAAGGTGGTTCTGGTTCCGGTTCTGGAGATGAGGCCGAGAAGGATCCTGAGGATGACAGCTCTGACTCAGATGGCGATGATGGTGCTGAGGCTGTTCCGCAGAAGAGGACAAAGAGGGCCACTTACTCCTGTGCTTGAGAGCATTGATGTAGTTGTTCCTTGCTTTATTTGCCTTTTTTACTAGTAGTTGTAGCACATTGTATATTATTAGGCAGTTTTATTTTCTGTAAAACTTGTACCCTTGTTGTAAAATGTTGTAACAAAGGAAGCATGATGGAATGAAACAGCTTTTATTCAAAAAGTGTTACATTTTATGTTCTTGCATCGCATCGCATTATTTTACGCAAAATGAGATTTGAATGAAAATTGAGCATTGAAAATCCGCCAAGTTAGGTAGTGAACCGACACAACAAACTAAACAACTCAACTTACTAAGAAACAACAAAACCTTAGCAAGTTTAAACCGATAAACAAGACACAACAACGTTATTAAACGAGAATAACAACTCATATACAAAAACTCGAAACTCGACAGAAAACTTAAAACAAACTCGATAAACTGACAACTCGACAAACAAACAACAACTCGATAAACCAAACAACGAACTCATAGCAAAACTTAAGCAACAACTTGATAAACAAAATGCATTCGACATCTGGTGACGGAACAGCATCCGAAACAGAGGAAACTCGCACTGTTCAACAACCCCCAATTCATGGAAATGCTAGGAACTTTCTTCTAGAAGCTAGAACAAGACCAAAGCCACCTTCCCCTCTATGGCCGACCACCTAAGGGAGTTGGCCGACCAGCTTTTTGCATTGGAGGGGAGAGGGGTGGTCGGCCTACCAGAAAAGGTGGCCGGCCGACCACCTACCTTGGCTACCACCAGATTCTTGACACGTGTCCCCCGAACAGTGCCTTATCCTCTTTAAAAGTTCTAGCTCCATGGCTCATTCATTTCACCTCAGTTTTGCACCAAAATGGAGGCGTTTCTCATCGAAAATCTCGTAGCTTGGATTGCTACTTTAGATGGCTCGAAAAGTTGAACTTCCTAGGCTTCAGCTTGAATGCACTATTCACGCTGAGCCGTACTTCGCTGCACCTTCCTTTCCTCCATGCTGCGGCGAGGTTTTGGAACCCGATAACACATGTCTTTAGCTTCGGCGGGCAAGAGATGTATCCGACCTTTGAAGATTTTCAAGTTTTGATGGAATCTGAACGCCATAAAGAGATTTTGTCCCAGTTTCGCTTCGGTCACGCCCAAGCTTTAGGACAGATGTGTGGGCTCACCGTGCATTATGCTCGGTCTCTGATCTGCAACGGGGAACTGGATATCCTTGGCTTGATTCATCGCTTTTCTGATGCCAATAACCGCAGAGACCATCATTGGCAAGGTTTTCGGCAACACGCCCTTTGCTTGTGCATGCTATCTCACTTTTTGCTTGCCCCGGGCTTTAGCGGATCTAGCATTCGTCTGATTGAAGTTGCTCAAGGCTTGAAAGAAGGAAAGAGCTGCATTGTCATGACATTGGCCGAGATGCTGATGGGCTTGGATGCTTTCTATCGCCGAGAGACGATCAAATTTGCAGGGAGTCCACTACTGCTGCAAGTAATGTTTCCCACCCTTTCTCACATATATATTGCTCACATCACTCGGCCCTTAGGCTCGGTTTTTCTCACAAAACCCTTTTCTTACTTTTCTCTCATCGTACATCTCTCTATTCTTTATTCTCTCATTTTTCATCCCTCTCCAGGTATGGTTGATGGATAAATTGCAGGTTGTGGACTCTTGCCCAGCCTACTCAGCTCGCGGCTACTTCTTCCGACAACGACTAGTCGATGCCCTTGATGAGGGATGGTGGTTCGACTGGATGTGCAATTTGTCTGCGGATCGCATTGCTTGGCGCTGTCCTTGGCTCAATCTCCCGGCAATGAGCTATAGCATATCTCGGTAGACCGGGGTCCAGTTTATTGGTCTGACTCACTGTGTGTTCTACTTTCCGTTTCGGTTCCAGCGCCAGTTCAGTCATGATCAGACTTGCCCGCCAGAGGGGATGGAGTATCCCGCCGCATTCCCGGTTCGAGGCGCACAGCTTGCCCGGTATGCCATAGCATGGAGGACTAGAGAACTCCTGGCCCCCGCTCCCACTTTCAGTTGCACTTTGTCTGAAATCAATGAAATTGAAGGTTGTGGTACTGAAAATTTTCCGCTTTGGTCCAAAAATGGTCTTAGTTGTAGAAAGATTAATTTGAACAAAGTCAACTTTTATTAAAACTTTTCAAAACCATTTCCGATATGGATCAGAACTGGGCATGCCTGAAATCTGTCACTGAGATGCACAACCCCGGATCCCTGCAACTGGAAAGTTGCCCCTAGTCTGAAGAGTACCGCGGCACTGCACAGCAACGAAAAGTTGCCCCTAGTCTGATGAGCACTGCACCGGAGATCATAACCAAACTCTTGAATGCTGAATAGACAAAGATGGCCTAGATGATCAAATGGACAAAGTTGATCGGGGAAAAGTTTATGGTTGAACTTCAGGATGAAGTTGCCTACGTATCCCAAAGATGGGAATCAACCCTTATGTAGTTCCGGCTTAGGTTCACTCGAGTATTTTCACTCTCCTTTTACGCTCTAACTTCTGCCAAGGCCGCCCTTTGCGGGTTTTCAACCTTGCGAGCTCAGTTTTTATATTTTCCAATTTTTCAATGCTCTAACTTTTGCCTAGGTCGCCCTTTTGGGTTTTCGGCCTGGCGAGCCTCTCAGGGGTAATATTTCTTCAACTTGTCCATGTTGATCGGTTGGGAGAACTCTAGGCCATCTAGGTAAATTAGATAGACTTAATGATGTAGGGACCAGTCCAATTGGGTTTGAACTTGCCCCTAGGGTCGTGGATGGGAGCTCGGTTGTCCTTGAGCACCAAATCTCATTCTTTTAGATTCCTGGACTTAACTTTTTTGTTAAAAGCCTGGGCAATTCTGCGCTGATAGCCTTGAACATGGTACAGCGCTTTTAGTCTTCTCTCATCAAAGAGCATAAGTTCTTCAAATCTGCTCTGCTGCCAATTTGCTTCGGCTATCTGACACTCAGCCAGCACTCGCAAAGACGGAACCTCAATTTCAATAGGTAGATGTCACGACCCAAACCCGGCCCTATGGGTTTAGCACCGTAACCGGCCAGTAATCCGAGATTACCGAAGGCCTGCTTAACAGTAGTACAGTAAAACAGAGTACAGGGCCGGACGGAAGCCAAAACAGTAAATAAACAATACCCAATGAGCTATGACAGTCTGTATGCAAAAAGCTTTCCAAACATATTTACATTCAGTGGAAAGGTATATACAATCATTCAAAATAGGGACTCAATCCCTATGTAACAGTACAGTAAACATTCAGTCTATACAATCCATTCAGTTATTACAAACAGCAAGACAGTACAGAAGGGGGAGTCCTAAAACACCCCTAAGCCTTAGCATATAGGCTTGGAACCTCGCTGTGAGGCACGGTAGTTGGCTTGACAAAACTGGAGTAACCCTGACGCTCCTAGCCGCGGTCTGGTGCCTGTACACCTACATATATATATATGAGCAGTGAGCTAAAGCCCAGTGAATAACATAATGCGTAAAGAGGTTAAGAATGAATGTCCTTTTCAGTCGTTCAGTCAGTATAGTCATATGTGGTACATCCATTAGCATAACAGTACAGTAAACAGTAGGTCTTAAAAGACCGAGCAGTAATGATGGCCATTAGTCAGTAAACAGTGGTGGTTCCAACAAGGGAACCGACAGAGATTTTTGTCATAATAACAGTAAACAATAAGTGCTAAGGATGCCACAATACAGTTCAGAATATAGGACGTACATTCAATCAGTTAACAGTAATCGGTTTAGAACAGTACAGTTCAGTTGTTCAGAAAATAATCATTTGTGAACATATCTTTACACAATCGTTACTCACAGAGTTCGGGCTACAGTAAGCTAGAGCATGCCTCCCCAGTCGCCAACCCTGCACAGTTAACAGATTGAACACATTAAGCTACACAGCTGGGAAAGATAATAACTTAATCCCTAATTTGCCTCGGTGTGTTCTACATCTATGTCCTCATTAAAATGTCTTAAACTACGCCTAAGAATGCCTAGAATGGGATGAGGATGCAAAGATGCACTTTTAAAAGCATATTCAGATTTTTCAGAAAACAGGGGTCATGCTCGAGCGTAGGTAACTCCGCTCGAGCGGACATGCAGACAAAGGTACCCACTCGTGCGGCAAATCCCCCGCTCGAGCGTACTGCAAAAGTACTGGATGGGTGAAATCTCCGCTTGACGGACGCTCGACGCCCGCTCGAGCTTGAGACACATGACTCCGCTCGAGCGCCCAGTCTTCCGCTCGAGTGGATTGTAAAATAGTGTAGAGATACAGGATGCTCGGATTCCACGCTCGCGCGTCACTCTCCCTCCTCGAACGGGAGTGCAAAATCTGGAAATTCCAAATTGCACCTCCAAGCTCAAACTCAAGTTCAAAAGCATCAAAATCGATCCACTTGGGCCCATTTTCTGGAAAACTCTTATAAACACATGGAATAACATGATTCAAAACTCAATTTGAGAAATCAAAGCCCAAGGGTGTTTAATTCAAACCCAATTTCAAACCATTTTTCAAGAACAAACCTCAAACATGACATGCATGATCTTTAAATAACTTTCAAGCTTCAAAACATGTTCTAATGAGCCAATTGATCCAAAAACAAGTTGAAAACATGGACCATTACAAAATTATGGACTTGCATATGACAATTGCCACGAACTCAACTCAAAATCCAACAATACTAACATGCATGCATGAATTGTGCTCTATTTCAACATGCTAGAACTAAACCATAGCTCAATTCTCAACTTTGACATGAATCATGTAAGAACAAGATAAACAAGAGGGTAATTACTCTACCTTAGGTCTCCAATGCAAGACTAGAAGCTCAAATTAGCAATCTACACTTCAAATTCTAAGCAATATTGAGACGAAATCAACTCCTCAAGTCTCTCTCTCTCTCTATCGACTATGGGTCTAAGGAATGAGCTGATGAAAATGTGTATGTATGAGTGTAATAAGGCTCAAAGATGATCCAAGTAGTGGCCACTAAGGCTAGTTTGGTA
>NW_021027738.1:1807-25469 GCF_004153795.1 Camellia sinensis
AAGTCAACCAAGCCTCACAAGGCTAAGGGGACTTAACATAGGTTCAAGGCAGACCTAGACCATGCAAAGGGGACCCCCTAGATGGCATCTAGGTGGCTCAAATTCGAGGGCATGTACAATGGCCAAAACATGGAACATGCTACACAAGCTTTCAAAGCATTAAGGAAACTTCCAAGGCAAACATATAGGCATGCAAAGGGGACTGAAATGACATGTAGGGTGGTTCCAAACCACCGAAATGATGCAAGCAACACATACTACACATTCACATACTTGAAGCATACAAGCTCGAATACAAAGGAGCTATACTACGCATGCCAAGACCAACCCAAACAACTATGGACAGACCTAAAACATGGCAAAATGAGCACAAAACCTTCACAAGACTAAGCCTAAAACATGCTAGAGTAAAGGCTAACAACCTAAGGCATATTAAGGCAATAACAAGGCATTACATGGTAGGTATGCTAAGCATGCATGGTGTACCAAAACCAACACATGACAAGGTTATATCATGGCATAATAAGCATGGAAAACAGCCAAGGCATGATCAATACACATTCTAACATGATCTCTCTCAAGAGGCCAAAAAGGGGCCCTTTCAAGGACAACAAGGAGAGGGGGTGGCCCTCCCATTTTGGAGACTTCAAGGCACCATCTCCGCCACTGAAATCCCTCAAGATTTCAGTGGTAAAGAGGCCCAAACACCAAAGTCTCGAATCTCACTCAAAATAGCACAAAATGGGGCCTTTCAAGGCCTAAGAGGGGTCAAACACCTCCAAACCACAAAACACTCTTAATAAACAGTCAAGAGGGTTAAAAAACAGAAATTTTCGTATTATACACTAAGCTCAAAAATGATTTTAAGATAGGTAGAAATACAATGCAAGATCGGGGAATAAAGAGGCAAAAGTGTTACCCTTGAAGACCCCTTCAACAATGGTGCTCCAACAGCTCCTTCTAGGTTGAAAACAGCTCCAAAACTTCAAAACCAACCTTTTAGAACCTCAGTAGCTAAGTGAAGGTGAAACACTATGTGTTTGTGTGCAATAGTAAGACACAAACACAATTTAACACACACAAGAGGGAGATATAGAGATAGAAAGTGTATGGTTTCTAACCCTAGAACTCAAAACCCTAAAAATGGCTGTCTAAAAGTATCTTAAGTCTCTCAAGTGTCTAACCCTAAAGCCAAGAGAGAAGGCTCTCTCTTATAGAAGCTTATTGTCTTGTAAAGCTTACAAGACAAGCTTCATAAGAGGGAGATCCCTCCATACACGTGCATGGAGGGGAGACAAAAAGCAAGACAGCTGTGATAAAATATCTGCAAAAGCAGATGCACAGTAGTCGGCCGGCCAAAAATGTTCATATTTTTGACAAAAATTTAGTGCCGACCGGCAACAAAAGATGCCGATGACAGCAAAAACCAGCCGGTGACGCTCAGCCACTGCCGGTGGTGTGTGGGGATGCCTCACAAAGCATTCCCTGCCCCTCCAAGGCAAAACACAAGTGTTTGGTGCCAAACACAGACACAAACGGTCAAAGTTCGAGATCCTGAGCAGGGCGCGTAGCAAGACCCCGGGGAACTCCAACGAACAACAAACATAGATAATCACCGAGTGTTCAAAGCGGTGACTGTCCAAGGTCTTGAGGAGGTCCAAAAATGGGGTGTCTACAGTTGCCCCTCTTTGACAGAACTCGAAAGTCATAACAATGACGGGAGTGAATGTCAAAGCCCAGAGACGACCCATTTTTGACAAGGCCGAAGACTCAGACAAACATGCAAGACAAACAAGGTATGCGCCCGAAGGCAGGGGCGAAATGCAAGACAATGCACGAAGCCGAGCATAACTTATGATCATGCAAGGAAAGCTGTAACGAAGCATAACATGCGACAGTTTTAAGCTAGCATACACCACACTACACTACAATACAGAAAGGATGTAAGAGAATTATGTAATTCTCGATACGTCTCACTCGGAGGATACAATACCTGTGCGGTTCGTCTGGTTGCACCAGCCTCAAATGAACCGTACATACAATATCATGCCTGCAAAGAAAACAAACTTAACAGATACAATATCGTTAGCAACATGCATGACAATGCAAAAATGGATGCGAGATGATATGCAGTATATACAAAACAATGTATAAATAATGCAAATGAAGATGCAATGTAATTGAAATAATGCAAACTACATGCAAGGCAATTGAATCATGATCCAATCGTGAGTGGGTCGAAACCACACAAATGTCAAATGGATTGATGGAGGTAACAAGTCTGTCTACCATAGAACGGTCAATTGAACTATGAGCATTGTAGACAGACACAAGAACAAGTATTTGGGGGGAATGACATAAGTGGGGAAACGACCCGCTGGAGAAAGGACAATGATCCTAATGCCGGATGCAAAAATTACACTACAATGCAATATATATGAATATGGATATGCTAGGAAGATGGCAATGGATATGGCACGCAGGCTAGGCAAGGCATGTACGCATACAAGCCATGTTTAACATAGAACGGTCCACTGAGCTATGCTTCGACACGAGAAGTATGGGCACATACCAGACCAAGCTCAACATGGAAAGGCGCAAGCCACAGGCGGAGGTGATGCAATGAATACATGCAAACTACAATGCAATGGGTATGGCACGCGGGCCAAACCAAATTTTGCCTAGGAAAGGCATGTACGCGTACTAGCCATGTCTAACACAGAAAAGGTGCCGCAACCCTCAAACCAACATACCAGCGTGGAATAGGCACGTACACATGCAGAACTGTGCTTTAACGTGAAAAGTAAGGGCACATACCAGACCAAGCTCAACATGGAAAGGCGCGGACCATAGATGGAAGGTGATGCAATAAATGCATGCAATCTACAATGCAATATCTACAAATATGCAATGGAATGGATATTTACAAAATGCATGACAATGCAGTATGATGTGATCTACTGGGGAAAATGCAATGAATGCATGCAAGCTACAATGGAAATGTATGACAATGCACTATGATGCAACAGCTATGATTGCGACTTTCCCTATCTTACCAACAGGGTGATATACTAGGTTGGTTCAGTATCCAGAACTGAGGTGTAGACATGCCGCCTCAATCTATGAGGCTTCCATACAGATTTCAAGCCGAGGATACACCCCTGGGTATTTAAACCAGACTTTAGTCTCGGAACTCCCGAACCTTTGCGTTCTAGGCATAAGCCGTTCGAACTCTAGTTTCCACCGTCCCAGTTGGTCTTCTAGGAACTCACCGCAAACATAGGAAGGTGGCTTTACCAGACCACCGAAAGTCGTTCGGGCATGACGAACACCAAAGGAATTGCAACTTCTGAGGATTTAGGGTCTCCTAGACCGGGATGCAAAATGTATGCATGACAATGCAACCGAACTGTGCACATCAATGCACCGGGGGTTTTGCACCTTCCAAAGATTTAAGGTCTCCAAGACCGTAATGCAAAATGTATGCATGACAATGCAAGTGAACTACACACATCAATGTGCTGAAGGTTTCGCACCTTCCAAGGATTTAAGGTCTCCTAGACCGGAATGCTAAATGTATGCATGACAATGCAAGTGAACTACACACATCAATGTGCCAAAGGTTTCGCACCTTCCAAGGATTTAAGGTCTCCTAGACCGGAATGCTAAATGTATGCATGACAATACAAGTGAACTACACACATCAATGTGCCGAAGGTTTCGCACCTTCCAAGGATTTAAGGTCTCCTAGACTGGAATGCTAAATGTATGCATGACAAAGCAAGTGAACTACACACATCAATGTGCCGAAGGTTTCGCACCTTCCAAGGATTTAAGGTCTCCTAGACCGGAATGCTAAATGTATGCATAACAATGCAAGTGAACTACACACATTAATGTGCCAAAGGTTTCGCACCTTCCAAGGATTTAAGGTCTCCTAGACCGGAATGCTAAATGTATGCATGACAATGCAAGTGAGGCACGCATGCTAATGCAAATATCGACACACATGCCAACGAAAATGCGACACGCATGCCAATGGAAATGAGACACGCATGCCGATGAGAATGAGGCACACGTGCCGATGGAAATGAGACACGCATGCCGATGAAGATGGGGCACGCATGCCAATGTAAAATGATACAAAAGAGACACGCATGCCTCATAGGATGCAAAATGATACAAATGAGACACGCATGCCTCATAGGATGCAAAATGATGCAAGTGTGACACGCATGCCACACGGAACGCAAAATGATGCAAATGCGACACGCATGCCTCATAAGATGCAAAATGATATAAATGAGACACGCATGCCTCATAAGATGCAAAATGATATGAAAGAAGACTTTGACAATTGGACTTATACGCTACGCGAAGCCGGTTCGTATTCAAAACAATGCAATGTACTAACAAGTACAAGCGAGGTGCGCAAGATAGCGCAATAGGATGCATGCAAAATGCAAGTAAGGCGCACAAAACAGTGCGATGCGCAAGAAAGTGCGAGTGATTTGAAATGCACAAGATAGTGCGATTGATTTGAAATGCACAAGAAAGTGCGATACGCTAAACAGCGTGATTGAAATGCAATGCACAAAACAGTGCGATGCGCTAAACAACGCGATTGAAATGCAATGCACAAAACAGTGCGATGCGCTAAACAGCGCGATTGAAATGCAATGCACAAAACAGTGCGATGCGCTAAACAGAGCGATTGATTTTGAAATGCACAAAATAGTGCGATTGCATGCGATACGCATGGGGCAACTTTTGAATTTCGTAAAAGCCAAAAGGATACGAAAAGGATACACCTTGCACGAATTCGAGCGCCACGCACAGAAGACACGACCCGAGGTCAAAACGGTGGCCGGTTGAGCGTCGGGGATGCACTTTCTTGCACTTTCTTGATCTATGAAGACCAGAAACTACTCATATGGCCTAAACAAGGTTGTGGGAACACCACCGGCCGGGAGGGGAAGCCACCGGCAGTCCATCGGCTAAAAAATAATCCCATCGGCACAATATTCTGCCGGCCGGTAGAAAATGTTGCCGACCGGTAAAAAGTTCCTGAGTCGGGGCAGATTCGACATTTCACCACGGGTGTTTTAAAATAGGGTTTCTAAACCCTATTCTCCACTTTCGATATTAACATGGATGAGTGGACTGCCGCTCAGATCCATTTGCTCGGTGAGGTGCCACCTCTCGCTCGTCCAGGCTATGTCCGATATTCCTGGTTCGAGTTGCAGTTCCGGGTCCAGCCCACCCTTGTTGATGCAGCCCCGATGACTCCGGAGGCCATGGAGAGGTACGCTCGCGGCTTCCTCATGTTTTTGTTTGGGACGACCATTTTCGCCGACCGGCCGAACACCGTGCCTCTCTGCTTGCTCAGCGCACTGGTGGACGTCCGAGGCATCTTGCATTACGACTGGGGTGGCGCCGCACTGGCCACTCTCTACGGATACATGAGCTCAGCTTCCCGCGGTAGCGGACAGTTGCTCGGAGGCTACTGGCGGGTCTGGGAGGTACGTCCTTTTTCCTTTTACATTTCTGTGTTCTGCTTTTCTGTACTCTGTACACTGCACACACTGTAGTCTACTTTATACTTGCTGTATACTATACACACGGCACACACATACACTCTGCTTTACACTGACTGTACATTGCTCACACTGTACACTCTGTACAATACACTGCACAACACATGGCTCTGCTATTTCTGCTTTATTCTATATTCTGCTTTATCTGATAAATGCACTGGTGTTTACCTTGCAGTTGTGGGTTTACGCCTACTTTCCTAGGCTTGCCCCCGTGCCAGTCATGGAGACTCCTCTGGTCGTCCCTTTTTTGCGCCGCTTTGACGGGAGATGCACCCGGAGGCCGCGAGAGACTTTCAGCTTCTTCCGCCGATACTTCGACACCATTACCGCCGCGGAGGTATGTTCAACTTTTATAGTTTATTTTAGCTTTGCCTTTCCACTGCATATTTCAATAACAGTAGATAACAAACTGTATTGCATTTTCAGATCACCTGGCAGCCTTGGGCTCCTTTGCCAGCCGTGACGCGGGATCGGTTTGCCGGTGCCGATGAGACCTCGCATTTCCGGATCTTGTTGGAGGGCCCAGTCTGTCGGGCTTGGTACCTGGGTGAGCGTTTCTTACGCCAGACCCTAGGGTTACCAGAGCAGATAGTCCCGGCTCACCCTCCCGAGGATATGAGGGAGGCCGAGAGGCTCACCACTGAGCAGATGGCCGACTACACTATCGGCTGGGAGGCGACCCGCTTCAGAGGTATCGGCGACTACCGAGAGTACATGCAGACGTACCTTATGCGGCCTCTGAGCGGCGGCCGTCGAGCTGAGGGAGTTAGACCCGTGGTGCCAGCAACGAGGACAGGGGCAGGAGCTGAAGCTGGAGCTTCGAGGAGGGCCCGAGTCCGTGGCAGGGGCGGAGTTCAGAGGGGATGGGGGACCGGTTGGCCTGTTCTTCCTACTTCACTGACTTTCCGAGGGCAGGGTGGGGCGACCTATCAGGTCCCCTTCGCCCCTCCGCCGGCTGATCACGAGTTTGTCGGTGTCCCCGACTTGCCTCCGGTATGTATTACTGCATTTTTGCACAGTCATTTCATTTCAGTTTATTTGATATTCCACAGAATATTGATGCATCTGATATTTTTGCAGGCTTCTTCTAAGTACACCCGGCAGTCATTGGAGATGAATGCCTCCATGATGGGGATGCTACAGCGGACCTTTGATCTCTTGGCCCTCTACAGCATTCCGGTATGTTTTTCTGATCACGGCCTCAAATCACTCACAAGCTGATTCACGTAATCTGATGCACTACACAACACCGGATACACTGATCTCACAACATCTGATACACTGCATATACTGCATTCTGCAATGTACTCTGTACTGATAAACTGCCCACAGCATTCACACACTGTACTCATACACTGCATTCTGTACTGATAAACTGTCCACAATATTCACACACTGTACTCATACACTGCATTCTGCACTAATAAACTGTTCACGGCATACTGATGCATTTGTCTTTTGTGTACTTTTTCAGCCTCCCTTCCAGATTCTCGGGGTAGGAGGTGCTCCAGCTGGACCTTCCGTCCCTGCCCGAGGGAGAGACGAGGAGGGCAGAGTATTCCCCCGCTCCAAGGCGGGGCGCACTCATGCCGGGAGTAGTTCGCAGGCTCCCGTCCCTGACGATGGCGATGATGATGATGACGAGTCGGAGGCGGAGGCAGAGGCAGAGTCGGAGTCATCGGAGGAGGAGACCGGAGGCGGCACTAGCTCGGGCTCTGATGACGATGCTGATGATGCTCCTGGACCTTCGTCCAGGAAGAGGACTAGGACAGACTGTTAGCCCTTGGAGTCACTGGACACGGATTTTTTGTTTTTCTTCTTTATTGTACTTTTCCTTTTTGTTGGTAGTTAGGATGCTTTGTACTGCGGCAGGCAGATTTTTGTTTTCCTCAAAACTTTATACTTAAAAAAAGATTATGAAATGAACAAACTTTTTTGCGTAAAAAGTGTTACATTTACATATCTCATGTATTGCATCGCATCCCGTCATGTTACACTTCAATGTAAATGGAATTGATCTGTGGTCTGAATGTTGAACACGTGCATTGTGGTAAAACAGCCAACAGCAAAAGTAAACCCAAGCAAACCACTGCCTGATTCTGGACACACAACCCTTACTCTGTTGGGGATTAATCTGCATACAGCCCATAACACAGCATTCGGTTCATTCTGCACACAGCAAATTCTGAGCGAACGGCCCAATCTGACAAGACGGAGCTCAAAGACGGAACCGGTTGGAGTTGAAGCATGCTCAAATGTAGAGAATGGCACAGCATTCTGAGTATAAACGATTTTTGAAATTAAATAAGGGTTTTTCGAACCGGGGTATCGAGCCTACAACTGAACACAGCGGGGAGGACTCAAACAAAAGGGTGCACGACCTAAACACAACGAGACATGCTCGGAAGAAACCTAAAGCAAAGGTTGAGGAAATCAAAACAAAAGACACGACATACAGACGCGTTAACAAATACGGGGACCTCTGATCACGGGGAGCCAATTTCTCTGGGTATCGTTTCCCACCCCCTTTCCTCGTTTGTGATTCTTACATCACTCAGCTCTCAAGCTCGGATTTTCTCTCAAAACCCTTTTCCTCACTTTTCTCTCAACTCACACCTCTCTATTCTTTATTCTCTCATTTTTCGTCCCTCCCCAAGGTGATTAATGAATGAATAGAAAGGTGTGGGTTCATGCCTAATGCCGTTAGCTCACAGCTATTTCTTCTGGTGGGTAGAGTGCCCTCCTGGCAAATACGTTGACGACGAGGGAAAGACAGAACGCCTGACTCAATTATGCCCCTAGTTCATCATTTTGACCATTCTTGTTTTACTTTCTACAAAACAGTTTTGATCAAAATGAGGAGTCGGATTAACGTACTTGTTCGATTTTTCTGATTTGAAAGCCATGCAAGTCAGGCTGTAAGCACTGAAAATTTTCCCTTTTGGGTCCAAGAAAATGGTCCAGTTTTGGAAAAATGGAATAGTTTTCGAGAAAATAGTCAACCTCAGTAAAAATTTTCAAAAACTATTTTGCAAACGGTCAATGCTCAACGAGCATGGAACCTACTCTTGAGATGTGCAACCTTGGATCGGAGGCAATGGAAAATTGCCCCTGGTTTAAAGGGGGGGTGGATGGCAACGGAAAGTTGCCCTGGTTTCAATGACGGCTCACGGCGACTCGTGGCAACGGAAAGTTGCCCCTTGTTTGGATGGTGCCGCAGCAGTCCGCAAACAGTTTTCATTGGCGGTGGTCGAGTTCTTGGGCACAGAGGGTGACGAGACTGGTTCACAACAAATATATGGACACAGTCACCTTGGAAGCGTTGGCGATTGGACTTTTGGGATGAAATCGAAACCATTGCATGGACTGAGACGCTATGAAAGCGTTGGGGGCTGGACTTCATGATGAAGTTGCCTACGTATCCCAAACATGGGAATCAAGCCTCACGTAGTTCCGGTTAAGGTACACTCAGGTATTTTAACCTTCACTTTTTCAGGCTCTAACTTTTGCCAAGGCGCCGATGCGGGTTTTCGACCTTGCGAGCTTTTTTTATTCATTTTCTTTTGTTCATTTTTTCTTCTTTTCTTTTTTTTGCATTTTTTCTTTTTTTCTTTTCTTTTCTTTTTTTGCTTCTTTTTTTTGTATTTTTTTTCTCTTGCTCTAACTTTTGCCTGGGTCGCCCTTCCGGGTTTTCGGCCCAGCGAGCCTCTCAAAGGGTAAAAGTGTAACAAGTCCATGCCAAATGGTTTTTGAAGTTGAAGCCTCTCTGTGTCTAGGAGAACGGCCGTTGCAATGATTTGTAGAAGACTCCGTCATGGCTGCTCCACGAGCTCTTTCAGGTGAGATCTACTCTTTTGATTCGGCTTTGTTGCCTCTTGTTCGAGGGCTGTTTCTAATCCGGTCATACAGACCTCACGTGACGTTTGACCGTTGAGCTTTCTGAACGGGTTCGAGGTTTGAAAGTAAGGGGGGTTGAATCTTGAGGTTGAGAGCGATCCTAGGCTGCACAATCTCAAGAGCGGTTCCACACAGGTCTTCACAGGGCCGTGTAAAACATTTGTTTTTTGAAAGTTTTTAAGAAAGCGACAAATCACTCGCGCCAAAGATAGTGTGGAACCAATATGAATCAAGCCAGGGTTCTTCCCAGTACTCATGCTGACAAACATGACTTCATTCATTAAAAGGCTTAGCACGTCTCTCTTTCTCCTAAAATGATCAAAATTTCGCAAAACCCGAGGAATTCCTTCCTCTTCGTTTTTATCACCGCAATGTTCAAAAGGGGTTTTTGAAAAACTTAGGTTAATGCAATGAGTTTGGCGCGTTGGAGAGTGGGCGAGATGTACTGTCAGCCCAGTCGAATTCTCTGGCACAACTAGCTTACACTGAAAGCAAGCATGGAAATGAGATGACCACAGCTGTTTCATTCAGATTTGTTGGTGTAACTGGCCCCTCGGCAGAAACAGACTCAAAAACAAAAACAGGTAATTACAAGACAAAACGGTGTTCGGGACAACAACCCCATAATCACCTGGTATTCTATACAATGGGGGACTGACTTGCTACAACAAGACAGACCCTTAAGCAAAAAGACTGACTCAAAACAAAGAGACAGACTCAAAACAAAAGACTGACTCGATACCCCAGCCAGAATTTACAAAGCTAGCATTCACAAATGCTCAAAAATGCGTGCCAGACGCCACATTCAAAATATATCCAGATGCAGCCCGCAGGTGCTTCACTTTCTGATTACATACTTGCAGTATATGTGTCCTCAAAATCCAATAACTAGGTGGTAACGGACTTGGCTGAGGTAGGCAGGAGGATAACCTCATTGTCAATCAAATCTTGTACCTCATGACGGAGGCGGAAGCAATTGTCGGTGGCATGGCCTGTCTGCTGATGGTACACGCAGTACTGGGCAGCATCATGCGTGGCAGGGAGATTCTTCGGGAGAGGTCGAGTCTCCAAGGGTTTAAGGTGTCCCCTCTCGGCAAGGATCTGAAGTGCCTTGGACAAAGGCATGTAGAGAGCATGAAAAGTCCTGCACCCCCGGGGCAGGTACTTTGGAGTCTGAGCGCTCTTACTAGCCGCACAAGCGAAAGGGTCGGCAGGCGCCACCTTAGCTTTCTGATCTTTCCCCAGTGCAGGGGCGGGAACAGGAGGAACTGTTCTAGTATGACGGGGCCTATCCCGATTTCCTGACTGGCTTGAACTACCCTCAAGTGGAGTGGGGAAAGCATTCTCCACAGTTTTTGCCACAACTGCGGATATCTGTTGCTTGTTCATCCCTCTGGCTTTCAAAGCCTCGACTGCCCACAACAGTTGTTTAATGGGATCGGCATCTGCCTTCATTTTTTCTTTTCCTCTGGCCTCAACCTGATCTAGGGTTTGGGTTGATATCGGCATGTCATCGCCATAGCTGGAGGCCATCTCCGGTTAGCTGAGTTCGATCACAATTCGCCCCAACAGCGGGGGCTCCTGGGGTACAAAACTCCCGGCATATGTTGCAGCTGGAGGTGAAGCTGACATTCCGTAGGCGAGATCTGCCACAGACCTCTGGAGATCACCTATCATCCCCATTAGTTCAAATGTAGCAGGCTCGCGGGCCTGGTATAGTTGGGGGGCCCAAACCGGGTGCGCAACAGGCGACCTAGGTGGATGTGACACATCAATGTTGGCCTCACTTTGTAGAGTGATCCCTTGCTCTAATGCAGCTGTCATAATCACGATCTCTTCCGAGTTCTGCGTCATCACAAGTCCTGCCTCGGCAAGGGGGGATACTAGCTATTCTGTACCAGCTGTCCGAACTGAAAGAGACAACAAACAGCATTTCAGCCCAAACAGATCAAACACGGGTGTAGCTGAACAACTGTACTCTGCTGCTGATCACTGGTCCCAGAAATCACTGTCCCAAAACTGAACCTGATACCCGCAGATAACTGATGCTCATAACTGACACTGATACTGGTGCCCTCGGGCCCGATATTCAAGCTTGCAAACTGATATGTACGTTCCTGTAGAGATACATTCTAAAAGCACATAGCAAGTAAAGAGAGCCAAAACACACCTATGTTGGGGTAGGGTTTCCCTGTCCTATTTTGTCAGGAGCTAGGGTTCCACTATGCACGCAGCAGCTTCAAACAACCTATAATCGGGTAAGCAACCTGTCCTAGCTTGGAATGGTCACTATGGATCCGAATATGCACTAGGTCGAATGGTCGAAAAGGGTGCCCCGGTAAAACCGGGGTTTGTGTTCCCATACTGTAAGAGCCCATAACCGGTCAGCCTTATGGTCATGCCTTGACAAGACAAGGCCCCGGCAAACCGTTCAGGAATGGCAGATGGCAAACACTGTGTTCCTAGGCGCACCAATGCACATGCAATGCAAAGAGACACATAAATGGAATCAAAATAGGATATCACGAGTTCGAGTCAAGCCCTCTAATGTCCCCAGCAGAGTCGCCAGAAACTGTAGATGAGCCCGCGAGGGGGCCCCGCTGCTACTACAGTTCGGACTCGATTTTGTGTCGCGGTTCTTAATCTTGAACGAAAGAGTCCAAATCTGGAAAACCGTTTTGAGAAAACAGATTTTTGGAAAGAAGTGCCAAACATGGACTGCTTTGCCAGATACAGAGTCGCCACCTAAATATTTTTTATGGGGGAATTTTGGAAACCCTGACTCGGTGCCGAAGGCCACATGTCCGTCATCACCGGAGTTGTCTCGGCTCGGGAGCTAGCGTACGATTGGGGAAGGTCAGCTATGAGCATCCCCTCTCGCCCGATCCGAATATACTAACCGTGATATCCGTTTTTGAAAGCATTATGTGTTCTTAAACCAATTATTAGCCTAGAATTACTATGTTATGCGCGCAGCAAACAAGTATAGACTAGATTGCCTAATTTGGAAAGAAACATTGCATATCCGTTTGTTTTGAAAAGCACTTTAGAGTTTGCTACTCGTAAGTAGGCTAAAACACGGATTTCAACGAGTTTTCCCAACTCAAACAATCCAACCTTCATCCACGGGCATTCAAACAGTTTATCTCATATAAGCATTTAGCCGCATGGCAAACATACTGTCATAGCAACACTCACACGCATGCGGTATGCTAAAGCATAAATACTTACATCGTACCCCGTGCCAAAACAATAAACTAGTTAGCAAACATGCGTGTCCTAGTTCATGTTAAGTTGACTAATGCAACACATGCAAGATGCAATTAGAGTAGGCTCGGCTAACCTAAACATGGCATGTGAAAGGCAACCAATTGATGCACGTATTCAATTTGGAATTTGAAATACAAATGCAGTTAGCATGATGTACCGAGCCTGGTGCATGTAAAACAAAGGAATGAATGCACGCATGCATTGCATAAGGTATGCTAATTTAAACGTGCCCTAATCTACCATCAAAGCAGGTAAATAAAAGGGAAGAAAGAAGTGGGGATTGGAAGACATACACACCACCCACGCACACTTATTACATATTTACCCTCACTCGGAGGGACCAAATAAATATTACAAATTAATTAACTACGCAAGCTAATTAAATATTACAAATTTCCTAATCAGCTAACAAACTAATTAAGCTAGGAAAAGCAGTAAACCGCCTCGGGAGGAGAGCCAGATGTAGCGCATGCTCGGGTCCCGCTCGGAACTGCACGGCCATGCATAGTCTGCCTCTGTTTTCCCTGCTCTGCCTCTCTGAAGACTGTCAAAGTCTCAAGGATGCCTCTCTGGATACTTGGAATCACCACCGGCTGAGTAGAATTACCACCGGCAGTGGTATGTGGTCACCGACACAAAATGCATCGATCGGCTAGTGATTTACTGCCGGTCGGCAATTTGTAATGCCAGTCGGCAAAGAATGCCTGCAGAACCTGCAACTCACAGCAGCAGAGGACAGAACTTGCATGGCAATATAATTCAAGCAATGTATGCGCCAATCATGTCCCCTATCATGTTTGTGACTCAAAGGGGCATGTATCTCGATTCTCGGACCGCCAATCACGCATTTCCATGCATGACGGCCCTAAGAATCAAGTGTGCAACTTTCATGTCAAATGAAATGCAAACCAAACAAACAAACCAAGGCCCAATTCCCATCACCAAGTCAAGGAACAAGGCATGCATGCAAGATGCAATGCAACCTAGGCATACAAGCTAAGGATGCAACATGGCATGGCAAGACACTTATGCAAGCATACAAGCAAACATGAGGCAATGCAAATTGATGGAAAGGTGGACTTATACATGATTTAGGCAACTCTAAATAGGCCTAAAACAATGGCCAAAATGACCAAAACAAAGGACTAAACACATACACATTTGCACATGTTGAAGGCCTAAATGCTTAAGCATCAAAAGACTACTTCTAAGCACACTTAGAAGGGAATGATCATGGACATATAACATGCAAGGTAAGCATTGAAAATCATATTAATGTGATGCCAAAACTAACCTACCAATGCAAGCTATGCATGCAACAAATGGCCCAAGCATTTAAAGTAAACCAATGGAGTATTGAACTACATTTAACAAGACCAAACATGGCATGAACTTATTGACCAAAAACAGAGTTTTAGGACATTAAGACAAGGCCTAGAAATTACTTAGATGGCATCCAAATGACCTAAATTCAAAGGCATGCATAAATGCCAAAACAAAGAGCATGCTACCCAAGCTTTCAAAGCATTAAGGAGACATCCAAGGCAAACATATAGGCATGCAAAAGGGACTGAAATGACATGGTGGATGGTTCCAAATCACCAAATCAATGCAAAAATGTCATGCTATACATTCACATACTTAAGTCCAACAAGCCGGAATGCAAATAGGCTATACTAAGCATGCCAAATCTGACCCAAACAACTATGGACAGACCTAAAACATGGCAAAATATGCACAAAAGCTTCACAAGACTAAGCTTAAAACATGCTCCAACAAAGGCTAACAACCTAAGGCACATTAAGGCAATAACATGGCAATTACATGCGTAGGTACTAAAGCATGCTGGTGTACAAACACACCAACAAGGTTATATCATGGATAAATAAGCAATGGAAATAGAAGAATGATCATACACACTCTAACATGATGCCTCTTCTAAGAGGCAAAAGGGGCCTTTCAAGGACAAAGGAGAGGGGGTGTGCCTCATTTTGGGAGCTTCAAGCACCATCTCCACATGAAATCCATAAGGATTTCAGTGGTGAAGAGGCCAACACCAAAGTCTCGAATCTTCACTCAAAATAGCACAAATGGGGCCTTTCAGGCCAAGGGGGTAAACACCTCAAAGCAAACACTCTTAATAAACAGTCAAGAGGGTTTAAAAAATAGACTTTTCGTATTATACACTAAGATCAAAAATGATTTTAAGATAGGTAGAAATACAAACTGCAGATTGGGGAATAAAGAGGAAATTGTTACCTTGAAGACTTCAACTGGTGCTCAACAGCTCTCTAGGTTAAAACAGCGCAAAACTTAAAACCAACCTTTAAGAACCTCAGTAGCTAAGTGAAGGTGACCTATGTGTTTGTGTGCAATAGTAGACTACAAACAATTTAACACACACAAGAGGGAAATATAGAGATAGAAAGTGTATGGTTTCTAACTACGACTCAACCGCTAAAATGCTCTTAAAAATATCATGTCTCATCAGTTCTTTTCAAGCCAAGAGAGAAGACCTCTATTGGAGCTTTTTTGGTCTGTAAAAGCTTACAAGAGCCTCCAAAGAGAAGAGATCTCATACACTTGATGGTGGGACAAAAAACAAAAGTGTTGATAAAAATATTGCAAAAGCAGATGCACAGTAGTCGGCCGGCCAAAAATGTCATTTTGACAAAATTTAGTGCCGACCGGCAACAAAGAGTGCCGATGACAGCAAAAACCAGCCGGTGACCTCTAGCCACTGCCGGTGGTGTGTGGGGATGCCTCACAAGGCATTCCCTGCCCCTCCAAGGCAAAACACAAGTGTTTGGTGCAAAACCAGACACAAAACGGTCAAGTTCGGAGATCCTGAGGCAGGGCGTGTAGCCGAGACCCCCGGGAACTCTAAACGAACACAAATATGGATAATCACCGAGTGTTCAAACAGTGACGTCCAAGTCTTGAGGACGGTCAAAAATGGGGTGTCTACAGCTGTCATTCGCATTGTGTATGCCATTTTGTTGCTTAGCATTGAGTGTGCATGTTCCTTGCATTGAGTATGCTATGTTCCATGCCACTTGTTGCATTGTGTTTGAAATAGATGTTTAGTCCAAACACGAGAAACGAGGGACATTTCATACTTGAAGTGATGAAACGTGCCTCAATTCTTGGTCGTTGATGCTCTTGATCTTACATGATAGAGATTTAGGCCTTATGTGTTTACTGTGCATTCATTTTCATATTGAATTGTGCAACTTCACCTCTCGGCCATCATGCATCGAGATGCGTGATTGGCAGCCCAAGGGTCGAGAACCACACTCCCTTGAGCTTATGAAATGATAGGGAGGGTGGTTGTGCACACATATCTTGCAAATACATGGACATGCCCTTTCTTGCTCTCTGTTGCAGCAAATTGGAAGAATTGTAGCAAAACTGGTCGGCCGACCAGTATTACTAGCTGGCCGACCACTTTTTCTGGGTTTTCAGCAAGAAAAGTGGTTGGCAGGTGGTCTCCCTCCCCAACAACTGGCCGGCAGCATTCCTAGAGGTCTCCTAGGCGGAGTTGAAGCTTTGTGGAGCTTGGTGAAGTGTTCTGAAAACAGTTGCAAACAAAGGCAAGTTGGGGCATTGCGATGGATTTTCGAGCGAGGCGATTCGACCATGCAGGCATCCTTTGTCATGAGGCCATTTCAGTGCTCTGTTAACTTAGAATAGTTATTTGTTTCAACTTTTTGTATAATAATTAATTAGCTAGAATAGTTAGTTAATTAGTCGGTTCTGTATTATTTATTCGGACCCTCCTTCGAGAGGGCACATTTGTTGTAATAAGTGTACGTATGTGTGATGCATGTCTTCTAGCCCCACGTCTTTCTCCCTTTTATTTAGTGGCTTACGATGGTTAGTATTAGGGCATATTTTGTTTAGCATACCTTATGCTTGCATGCGTGCATTCATTCATCTATATTGCGACCGGGCTCGGCGCATCATACTAACTGCATTGTATTTCAATCCCAATTTGAATACATGTATCAAGTGTTGCATTTCACATGACATCTTAGGATAGCCGAGCCTATTTCTAGTTGCATTTTGCATGTGTTGCATTAGCCATCTTAACACAACTAGGATCATGCGTTGATTACTAACTAGTTTCTGTTTTGGCTCGGAGTACTCGGTGAGTGTTTATGCTTTAGCATCTTGCATGAGTGTGAGTGTTGCCATGATAGCATACTTGTCATGAGGCTAACTGCTTAAGTGATATAACTGCCTGAATGCCTGTGGGTGAAGGTTGGATTACTTGAATTGGAACAATTCATCGAAATGCGAGTTTTAAGCCCACTTGAGTTGGCAAAATCCTATTTTCTTAAGCCCACTTAAGGGTGGCAAGATCCACGTCTTAGCCTATTTGCGAGTAGCACATTCAAACCCTTATGCGATGCTTTGTTCCAAATTAGGTAATCTAGTATATACTTGTGTGTTGTGCGCATCACATAGTAACTCTAGCTAATTAACTGGAATAAGAACACATGTGTTTTCAAAAACAAGATATCATGCTTAGTACAGGCCGATCTTTGATCGGGCGAGTAGGGGTGCTCATAGATGACCTTTCCCTCTCGTACCCAAGTTCCCGAGCCGAGGCAACTTTGGTGATGACGTACACATGGCCTTAGGCAACGAGTCAGGGTTTTCAAAATTTCCCAAAATAAATATTTAGGTGGCGACTCTGTGTCTGGCAAAGCAGTTCATGTTTGGCACTTCTTTCTAAAAATCAGTTTTTCAAAACAATTTGTCGGATTGGACTCTTTGGTGATTTATCGATCTTGCATTGCACTTTGCGAGATTAGATTCAAAATCGTGACATTTGAGTCTGAACTGTAGTGAGCCCAATGAACAAAATGGGATTCTCTCGGGACGTTCGGGCGCGTCCACAGTTTCTGGCGACTCTGTTGAGAATTTCGAGACCTTGACTCGAACTCATGATATCTTGTTTTGACTACACTTATGTGTTTCTTTGCATTACATGTGCATTGGTGTGCCTAGGACACCGTGTTTGCCATCTGCTATTCCTGAACGATCTGCCAGAGGCTCGCTTTGAGAAGCGTGCCATAAGGCTGACCGGTTACGGGCTCTGCCACGATGGGAATACAAACCCCAGTTTTTATCGGGCCACCTTTTTTGACCATTCAACCTAGTGCATATTCGGAATCCATAGTAACCATCCCAAACTAGGATAGGTTGCTTACCCGATTATAGGTTGTTTGAAACCGGTGTGTGTATAGTGAAACCATAGCTCCTGACAAAATAGGACAGGGAAACTCTACCCCTCCATAGGGGTGTTTTTGGTTCTCACTTGCTTGCTATGTGATGTTAGAGTGTGTCTCTACAAGTTGCACGTATCAGTTTACAAGTCTGGGAATCAGGCCTGCAGGCATCGGTATTTGAGAATCAGTTATATCTGCAGGTATCAGATTCAGTTTTGGGGCAGTAATTTGGGAGCAGTGATCAGTGATCGAGTACAGTTATTCAGTTATGCTTATATCTGTTCTGGTGAAATTGGGCTGAAATGCTGCCTGTTTTCTCGTTCAGTTCAGAGATTCACTTTAGAGCAGCCAGTATTTTCCTTCGCTGAGGCAAGTCAAAGAAAGGCCAGTCCAGGCTTACTGGTTCATTTGATCCGTCAGTCACTAGTCGCATCACCTTCGTCCAAACTTAGTAGACCGTGATGGCACAGTGTTTGGAAGAGGTTGTGGCCACGGTAGCAGCGTTAACCCAGGGAATCTCCATGCAGGGTGAGACTGATCTTGAAATGTAACGCCCATCTGGGGCACCTACAATACATCTAGTCTCGGAATCCAATCATCTCAAACCCGTGAACCCCCCACTTCTGAGCTGATGAGGATGATTGAAGATCTTGAAAGAATAGTGGCGAATTTAGCCTGTGGAGTTTTGGCTCCATCATCAACCACATCGCCTACCAGGGATTTCACACCAAAGGGCTCCTCAATCTTGGGACTAGCTGCATTCGGAAGAAGGCCAGTCTCCTGGCAAAGTGGAGGCCAGTGGTAAGAACAACGTTGGGGCGGACATTAGTCCCCATGAACACCTTCAGTGGGCTGTTGAGGCTTTGAAAGCCGAGGGACTGAACAAACAGCAAGTGGTTCCAGTGGTTGCAAAAACTGTGGATGATACTTTTGCCACTCAAGTTGGGGGCAGTCTAGATCAAGGGGCAAGCCAAGACAAGGGGTGTCGTACCAGAAATAACCCTTTCAGCTCCAATCCTACACTCAGAAGCAGCTCCAATCCTACACTCAGAAGAGATAATCAAAAGTCAGCACCTATCGACCCTTTCGCCGGTACATCCAACGCAACCAGCTCACAACCTGCCAAATACCCACCTCGGGACCAAAGGGTGTTCACCCCACTGTACATGTCTCTGTCAACAGCCCTGAGGGTCCTGATCGAAAAGGGGCATCTGAAGCCCCTGGAGCCATGGCCATTACTAGACAAACTTCCTCTCTCCCACAACCCGGCTAAGTATTGTGCCTTTCATCAACAAGCCGGCCATGATACTGACATGTGTTTTCGTCTTCGTCACGAAATACAAGATCTGATTGACGACGGGGTCATTGCCGCGCCAAGCTCTGCAAAGTCTATCGACACTGGATCGGTGAACTTGGGGGATAATGTGATTATGTGATCGGGGGATAAACCACCTGCGGGCGGCACTCAGTTTACTTCAGATGTGGCGTATGGCACGCACTATTTTGAGCATTTACGAATGCTAGTTTTGCACTTTCTGACTTGGGTATTCAGTCAGTTTTGTTGTTTTGTATATAGTCAGTCTTTTTGCACTATGTCAGTTGGGTCTGTCTTGTTGTATCGAGTCAGTCCTGTTGCGTAGGAGTCGAGTGATTCCAGGGGCGTTACCTTGGATATCACTATTTTGTTTTGTGTTTGTCTTTTCGTATTCTTTTGAGTCTGTTTCTGCCGTGGAGCCAGTTACACTAGAAGATCTGAATGAAACAGTTACGGTTTTCATACTTTTGTGCTTGTTTCTGCTTTGAGCCTGTTGAGCCAGTAAACTCGAATGAAACGACAGTACATTTCACCTGCTCTTCTATGCCTTCAAATCATTGCATTGACCTAAGTTTTTCAAAACTTTTTGAACACTGTGGTGAAAACAAAGAAGAAGGAATTCCTCGGGATTTACAAAACTTTGATCAAATCGAGAGAAAGAGAGGCGTGCTAAGCCATTAATGATTGAAATCATGTTTGTTAACGTGAGTACTGAGAAGGACCTTGGCTTGATCCAGACTGGTTCCACACTATCTTCAGCACGAGCGATTTGTCGCTTCTTTAAAAGCTTTCAAAAAACAAAATATTTTGCGCAGTCCTGCGAAGACCTGTGTGGAATCGCTCTCGAGATTGTGCAGCTTAGGATCACTCTCAGCCTCGAGACTCAACCCCTTTGGCTGTCCAAACCTTGAACCTTAATTCAGAATGTTCAAGGTTCAACATAATGTTTAAGGCCCGTGTGGCTGGATCAGAAAGCAGCCCATGATCTAGGGGCGAGAATATCAGATGTGATCAAAGGAAGCTTGCGAAGTTAGATCAAAAGCAGCCCTTGAACTAGGGGCAAAAATGTCAGATGCACTCGAAGAGTCAAAGATAAGTCTTTTTCTGCAAACTAGGGAAGACTGGCAAGAATTGCCAAATCCTAGAAGGGGGAAAGAAGAAAGTATTGCTAAAGGACAAACCATTGTTCCTATCCACAACACTAGGGGTAATTCACCCTCCATTGGATGGACTTCTACATCATCAGCGAACAACAGCCATTCTCTTGGATTTCAGATGGCTCCGAGATCTTCAAACCATTCAACCATGACAAAGCTAAACTTTTACCCTTGGAGGTCGCTGGGCCGAAAACCCGGAAGGGCGACCCAGGCAAAAGTTAGAGCAAGAAAAAGAAGAAAAAGAACAAAAGAAAAAAAGAAAAGAAGAAAAATGAAGAAAATGAAAAGAAAATGTGAAAAAGAAAAAAGAAGAAAAGAAATGAAAAGAATTGAAAAGAAAAGAAGAACATAGCTCGCAAGGTTGAAAGCCCGGAAGGGCGGCCTTGGCAAAAGGTAGAGCGCAAAAGGAGAGGTTAATACCTGAGTGTACCTTAATCCCGAACTACGTAAGGCTTGATTCCCATGTTTGGGATACGTAGGCAACTTCATTCTGAAGTCCAGCCGTAAAACATTTCAAATTTGACTGTGTCCATGTGATGGTTCTGGTAATCTTTGTCTTCTCTGTATCCGAGAATTTGGTTGTAATTGTCACTGTGAGGACTGGTTGCCATGTGCTGCGGCGCTATTCAGACTAGGGGCAACTTTCCGTTGCCATGCAGTGCTGTGGTGCAATTCAGACTGGGGGCAACTTTCAGTTGCCATGCAGTGCCGTTTAGACAAGGGGTAATTTTTCATTGTTTTGGATATGAGGTTGTGCATCTCAAGAGTAAATCCTGCGTTGGTCAAGCAGTGGCCATTTGCAAAAATAGTTCTTGAGAACTTTTAATGAGGTTGACTAATTCTCTCAAAAATTATTCCATTTTTCTAAAACTGGACCATCTCTTAGACCCAAAAAAGGAAATTTTCAGTACTCATAACCTGGCTTGCATGATTTCAAATCAGAAAATCAAACAAGCGTGTTAATCTAACTCTCATTTTGGTTAAAATTGTTTTAGCAAAAGCAAAAAAAAACAAAAACAAAATGGTGAAAATGATGAATTAGGGGCACAGTTGAGTCATGTTTTCTGTGTTTTCCCCTTTATCAACACACTTGCCAGAAAGGGCATCATACCTGCCGGAAAATGGCACCACTGAAGCTAATAGCAAAGGCTGAAAGCTCTCTCATCCTCCAAGCAACGAGGTATCAAAGCCAAGTGCGAAGCACGAACTGGAATGGGGCAAGATATTCCACTCCCTCATCTGGGCCAGATCTGATTACGTCCAAACTCCCCAGCACAGCATCATCAACCGATGTCAGTTACAGATCTGCTGTGCGTCTAGTCGCATTGCAACCCCTCTGTGGGAGAAACTCACTATTGTGAATAAGAATAAGAGTCTGGTAGAATACCAAGGGCAAGAGCCCACAACTTCCTGCTTATCCATCAGCCACCCAGGGGAGGGATAAAAAAATGAGAGATTGAAGAATAGAGAGATGTGCGCTAAAAGGAAAAGTGAGTAAAGGGCTTTTTCAGAAAAACAGAGCCTGAGGGCCGAGTGATGTGAGAATCATGAATGAGAAAGGGTGGGAAACAATACAAGAAGAAACTGGCTCCTCACGAATTGAGAGGTCTCTCGCCATTGGAACACATCTAAGTTTCGTGTCTCTTGTTTTTGTTTGTCTCGATTCTTGTTTTAAGTCGTTTCGAGTGTTTCTCAATGTGTTTAGGTTGTTTACCTTTTGTTTTCCTTTGTTGAGTCATTTTTGTTGTGATCAGTTGTAGGCTCAATACCCGGTTAAAAACTCATTTCTCAATTTCAAAATGAATCGTTTCGTGCTCAGGAGTGCTGTGTCGTTCTTAACATTTGTGCAAAACAAGATTGGTTCTTTCATAAAATTGCAGGGTTCAACCCAGGCCATGTCAGAATAGTAAAACCAGAACCTATCTAAAGCTATGAAAGTTCCGGGCTGCAAAGCAAAAGAAAAGAGGGAAAATGTCGGGCATCTGAGTTTGTTTCAACTTCTGCAAGTTCCGTCATTGCATCTCATATGTTCAGAATGAGCAGTGTCTTGTATGAGCTGTGTGTCGAAATAAACCGAATATTGTGTTATGAGCTGCATGTTCAGAATGAGCAGTGTGCTGATACGAGCTCTGTGTTCAAAGTGAACAGAATACTGTGTTGACTGTTTCAGGCCAGAATGGCGATCAGAAGTGCTCTCCCTGAGTACCATTCCCCGTCAAAGTTATCTTTGCTATGTTTACAATAAGGGAAAGTTGTGAATATGATCAGGAAAGAAACCGCATTTGTGGTTTCTGCATGCAGGAGCTACCCCTTGTCAATATTTCAGGACCTTTGTACTGTGAGTTGAAGGTAAGTGTTCGAGGAACACAATGGAAGGGAGATCCCCGTCAGAGTAAAGCGGTTTACCACCACTCACTCCATGAGGTGCTTTCTAAAGTGCCGCTTCGTTTGTTTATTGCATTCCCTAAACATCAAGCTCTACATTACTTGTAACATGTACTGTATCATCACACTTATTGCGTTTATTTGCATCTTGTGCTATCTTGTACCATTTATCCTTTTACGCCGAGCTGCGTTTGGGATCGTTGTCCTCCGGGACTTTCTCAGGTTGCGCCGAGCACGCACCTCATAGTTTGTTTCGGACCTCCTCTTACGATTTCAGCGTGGTTTGAATGTCCGTTTCATCACACGATTTCAGCGTGTTTGGAATTTATCTCAGGTTACGCCGTGCACGCACCTGGGCGGTTTGTTTTCAGACCTCTTCTCACGATTTCAGCATGGTTTGAGTGTCCCTTTCCTCACACGATTTCAGCGTGTTTGGAATTCATCTCAGGTTGTGTTGTGCACGTACCTAGGCGGGTGTTTCCGAACCTCCTCTCACGATTTCAGGGTGGTTTGAGTGTCCCTTTCCCCACACTATTTCAGCGTGTTTGGAATTCATCCCAGGTTACGTCATGTACGCGCTTAGGCGTTTTGTTTTCAGGCCTCTTCTCACGATTTCAGCGTGGTTTGAGTGTCCCTTTCCTCACACGATTTCAGCGTGGTTTGAGTGTCCCTTTCCTCACACGATTTCAGCGTGTTTGAAATGTCCCTTTCCTCACACGATTTCAGCGTGTTTGGAATTTATCTCAGGTTGCGTCCTGTGTGGAATCGTTCTTGAGATTATGCAGCTTAGGATCGCTCTCAGCT
>NW_021027738.1:26252-92398 GCF_004153795.1 Camellia sinensis
TAGATAGCGACCTCCTCTCACGATTTCAGCGTGGTTAGAGTGTCCCTTTGCTCACACAATTTCAGCATGTTTGGAATTCTTCTCAGGTTGCGTTGTGTACACACCCGAGCGGTTGTTTTCGGACCTCCTCTCACGATTTCAGCGTGGTTAGGGTGTCACTTTCCTCACATGATTTCAGCGTGTTTGGAATTTATCTCGAGTTACGTCGTGTACACACCTGGGCGGTTTTTTTTCGAACCTCTTCTCACAATTTCAGCGTGGTTTGAGTGTCCTTTTCTTTACACGATTTCAGCGTGTTTGGAATTCATCTCAGGTTGTGTTGTGTACGTACCTAGGCGGTTGTTTCCGGACCTCCTCTCAAGGTTTCCGCGTGGTTGGAGTGTCCCTTTCCTCACCCGATTTAAGCGTGTTTGGAATTCATCCCAGGTTGCATCATGTACGCGCTTGGGCGTTTTGTTTTCAGGCCTATTCTCACGATTTAAGCATGGTTTGAGTGTCCCTTTCCTCACTGGATTTCACCGTCTTTGGAATTTATCTTAGGTTGCATCGTGTATGCACCTGGGCGGTTTGTTTTCGGACCTCTTCTCACGATTTCAACGTGGTTTGAGTGTCCCTTTCCTCACACAATTTCAGCATGTTTGGAATTCATCTCAGGTTGTGTTGTGTACGTACCCGGGCGGTTGTTTTTGGACCTCCTCTCACGATTTTAGTGTGGTTATAGTGTCCCTTTCACATGATTTCAGCGTTCATGGAATTTATCCGAGGTTGCGTCGTGTACGCGCTTGGGCGTTTTGTTTTCAAGCCTTTTCTCACGATTTCAGCGTGGTTTGAGTTTTCCTTTCCTCACACGATTTCTGCGTGTTTGGAATTTATCTCAGGTTACGTCGTGTACGCACCTGGGCGGTTTGTTTTCGGACCTCCTCACACGATTTCAGCGTGGTTTGAGTGTCCCTTTCCTCACACGATTTCAGCGTGTTTAGAATTTATCTCAAGTTACATCGTGTACGCACCTGGGCGGTTTGTTTTCAAACCTCCTCTCACGATTTCAGCGTGGTTTGAGCGTCTCTTTCCTCACATCATTTTAGCGTGTTTGGAATTTATCCAAGGTTGCGTTGTGTACGCACCTGGGCGGTTGTTTGGACCTCCTCTCATGATTTCAGCGTGGTTTGAGTGTCCCGTTCCTTACTCGATTTCAGCGTGTTTGGAATTTTTCTCAGGTTGCGTTGTATACGCACCGGGGAGGTTTGTTTTCTGACCTCCTCTCATGATTTCAGCATGGTTATAGTGTCCCTTTGCTCACACGATTTCAGCGTGCTTGGAATTCATCTCAGGTTGCGTTGTGTACACACCTGGGCAGTTGTTTTCGGACCTCCTCTCACGATTTCAGCGGGGTTAGAGTGTCCCTTTCCTCACACGATTTTAACATGTTCGGAATTTATCTCTGGTTACGTCGTGTACGCACCAGGGCAGTTTGTTTTCGGACCTCTTCTCACGATTTCAGCGTGGTTTGAGTGTCCCTTTCCTTACACGATTTCAGCGTGTTTGGAATTCATCTCAGGTTGTGTTGTGTACGTACCTAGGCGGTTGTTTTCGGACCTGCTCTCACAATTTTAGCGTGGTTTGAGTGTCCCTTTCCTCACACGATTTCAGCGTGTTTGGAATTCATCCAGGTTGCGTCATGTACGCGCTTGGGCTTTTTGTTTTCAGGCCTCTTCTGACGATTTTAGCGTGGTTTGAGTGTCTCTTTCCTCATAAGATTTCAGCGTGTTTGGAATTTATCTCAGGTTGCATCGTGTACGCACCTGGGCTGTTTGTTTTTAGGCCTATTCTCACGATTTCAGCGTCGTTTGAGTGTCCCTTTACTCACACGATTTCAGCGTGTTTGGAATTAATCCCAGGTTGTGTTGTGTTCGAACCAGGGCAGTTGTTTTTGGACCTCCTCTCGTGATTTTAGCACGGTTAGAGTGTCCCTCGGACCTCCTCTCATGATTTCAGCGTGTTTGGAATTTATCGTAGGTTGCATCGTGTACGTGCTTGGGCGTTTTGTTTTCAGGCCTTTTCTCACGATTTCAGCGTGGTTTGAGTGTCCCTTTCCTCACACGAATTCAGCATGTTTCGACTTTATCTCAGGTGGTGTCGTGTACGCACCTGGGTGGTTTGTTTTCGGACCTCCTATCTTGTTTTCAGCGTGGGTTGAGTGTCCCTTTCCTCATATGATTTCAGTGTGTTTAGAATTTATCTCAGGTTGCGTCATGTACGCACCTGGGCAGTATGTTTTTGAACCTCCTCTCACGATTTCAGCGTGGTTTGAATTTCCCCTTCCTCACACGATTTCAGCGTGTTTGGAATTTATCCCAGGTCGCGTCGTGCACGCGCTTGGGCGTTTTGTTTTCGACCTCCTCTCACGATTTCAGCGTGGTTTGGGTGTCCCTTTCCTCACACGATTTCAACGTGTTTGGAATTCATCTCAAGTTGCATTATGTGCGCACCTAGGCTTTGTTTTCTAACCTCCTCTCACGATTTCAGCGTGGTTAGAGTGTCCCTTTGCTCACACGATTTCAGCGTTTTTGGAATTCATCTCAGGTTGCGTTGTGTACACACTTGGGCGGTTTTTTTCGGGCCTCCTCTCACGATTTCAGCATGGTTAGAGTGTCCCTTTCCTTACACAATTTCGGCGTGTTTGGAATTTATCTCAGGTTACGTCGTGCACGCACCAAGGCGGTTTGTTTTCGGACCTCTTCTCACGATTTCAGCGTGGTTTGAGTGTCCTATTTCCTTACACGATTTCAGCGTGTTTGGAATTCATCTCAGGTTGTGTTGTGTACGTACCTAGGCGGTTGTTTCCGGACCTCCTCTCACGATTTCAGCGTAGTTTGAGTGTCCTTTTCCTCACACGATTTCAGCCTATTTGGAATTCATCCCAGGTTCCGTCGTGTACGCGCTTGGGCATTTTGTTTTTTGGCCTCTTCTCACGATTTCAGCGTGGTTTGAGTGTCCCTTTCCTCACACGATTTCAACGTCTTTGGAATTTATCTTAGGTTGCATCGTGTACGTACCTGGGCGGCTTGTTTTAGGACCTCTTCTCACGATTTCAGTGTGGTTTGAGTGTCCCTTTCCTCACACAATTTCAGCGTGTTTGGAATTCATCTCAGGCCTCTTCTCACGATTTCAGCATGGTTAAACTCTTCTCACGATTTCAGCGTGGTTTGAGTGTCCTATTTCCTTACACGATTTCAGCGTGTTTGGAATTCATCTCAGGTTGTGTTGTGTACGTACCTAGGCGGTTGTTTTCAAGCCTTTTCTCACGATTTCAACGTGGTTTGAGTTTCCCTTTCCTGACATGATTTCAGCGTGTCTGGAATTTATCTCAGGTTGCGTCATGTACGCACCTGGGCGGTTTGTTTTCGGACCTCTTATCATGATTTCAGCGTGGTTTGAGTGTCTCTTTCCTCACACGATTTCAGCGTGTTTAGAATTTATCTCAAGTTGCTTCGTGTACGCACCTGGGCGGTTTGTTTTTGAACCTCCTCTCACGATTTCAGCGTGGTTTGAGTGTCCCTTTCCTCACACGATCACGATTTCAGCGTGCTTGGAATTTATCCCAGGTTGCCTCGTGCACGCGCTTGGGCATTTTGTTTTCAGGCCTCTTCTCACGATTTTAGCATGGTTTGAGTGTTCCTTTCCTCACAAGAATTCAGCGTGTTTGGAATTCATCTCAGGTTATGTCGTGTACGCACCGAGGCGGTTTGTTTTCTGACCTCCTCTCACAATTTCAGCGTGGTTAGAGTGCCCCTTTGCTCACACGATTTCAGCGTGCTTGGAATTCATCTCAGGTTAGGTTGTGTACACACCAGGGCGGTTGTTTTCGGACTTCCTCTCACAATTTCAACGTGGTTAGAGTGTCCCTTTTCTCACACGATTTTAGCGTGTTTGGAATTTATCTCAAGTTACGTCGTGTACGCACCAGGGCGGTTTGTTTTTGGACCTCTTCTCACAATTTCAGCGTCGTTTGAGTGTCCCTTTCCTTATGCAATTTCAGCGTGTTTGGAATTCATCTCAGGTTGTGTTGTGTACGTACCTAGGCGGTTGTTTCTAGACCTCCTCTCACGATTTCAACGTGGTTTGAGTGTCCATTTCCTCACACGATTTAAGCGTGTTTGGAATTTATCTTAGGTTGCATCGTGTACGCACCTGGGCGGTTTGTTTTCGTACCTCCTCTCACGATTTCAGCGTGGTTTGAGTGTCCCTTTCCTCACACGATTTCAACGTGTTTGGAATTTATCTCAGGTTGCATCGTGTACGCACCTAGGCTGTTTGTTTTCGGACCTCTTCTCAAGATTTCAGTGTGGTTTGAGTGTCCCTTTCGTCGCACGATTTTAGCGTGTTTGGAATTCATCTCAGGTTGTGTTGTGTACGTACCTGGGCGGTTGTTTTTGGACCTCCTCTCACGATTTTAGCGTAGTTAGAGTGTCCCTTTCCTCACACGATTTCAGTATGTTTGGAATTCATCCCAGGTTGCGTCATGTACGCGCTTGGGCATTTTTTTTTCAGGCCTTTTCTCACGATTTCAGCGTGGTTTGAGTTTCCCTTTCCTTACACGATTTCAACGTGTTTGGAATTTATCTCAGGTTACGTCGTGTACGCACCTGGGCGGTTTGTTTTCAGACCTCCTATCATGATTTCAGCGTGGTTTGAGTGTCCATTTCCTCACACGATTTCAACGTGTTTAGAATTTATCTCAAGTTGCGTCGTCTACGCACCTGGGCGGTTTGTTTACAGACCTCCTCTCACGATTTCAGCATGGTTTGAGTGTCCCTTTCCTCACACGATTTCAGTGTGTTTGGAATTTATCCTAGGTTGTGTCATGTACGCAGTTGGGCGTTTTGTTTTCAGGCCTCTTCTCACTATTTCAGCGTGGATAGAGTGTCCCTTTCCTCACACGATTTCAGCGTGTTTGGAATTCATCTCAGGTTGCGTTGTGTACACACCTGGGTGGTTGTTTTCGGACCTCTTCTCACGATTTCAGTGTGGTTAGAGTGTCCCTTTGCTCACACGATTTTAGCGTGTTTGGAATTCATCTTTGGTTGCGTTGTGTACACACCTGGGCGGTTGTTTTCAGACCTCCTCTCACGATTTTAGCAGGATTTGAATGTCCCTTTCCTCATACGATTTTAGCGTGTTTAGAATTTATCCCAGGTTGCGTCGTGGACGCGCTGGGCGGTTTGTGTTTGGACCTCCTCTCACGATTTCAGCGTGGTTTGAGTGTCCCGTTCCTCACACGATTACAGCGTGTTTGGAATTCATCTCAGGTTGTGTTGTGTACGCACCTTGGCGGTTGTGTTGGACTCGAGCCTCTTCTCACGATTTCAGCGTTAGAGTGTTCTTTTCCTCACATGATTTCAGCGTGTTTGGAATTCATCTCAGCTTGCGTTGTGTATGCACCTAGGCGGTTGTTTTCAGGCCTCTTCTCACGATTTCAGCGTGGTTAGAGTGTCCCCTTCCTCACATGATTTTAGCGTGTTTGAAATTCATCTCAGGTTGAGTTGTGTATGCACCTAGGTGGTTGTTTTCAGGCCTCTTCTCACGATTTCAGCATGGTTAGAGTGTCCCCTTCCTCACACGATTTCAGCATGTTTGGAATTTATCTTCGATTGTGTCAAACGCGCTCCTGATTGGTTTTCTTTGTTCTTCCTCCTCTCACGAGTGCAGCGTGGTTGGAGTGCGTTACCCCATTTGCATCTATTGCTCTATCTATTACATCCATTGCATCATATCTGTTTTATTCTGGTCTAGGAGACCTTAAATCCTCTAAAGGTGCAATTCCTTTGGTGTTTGTCGTGCCCGAACGACTTCTAGTGGTCTAGTATAGCCACCTGTCTGTGTTTGAGGTGAGTTCCTAGAAGACCAACTGAGACGGTGGAAACTAGAGTTCGAATGGCTCATGCCTAGAACGCAAAGGTTCGGGATTTTCAAGACTAAAGTCTGGTTTAAATACCCAAGGGTATATCCTCGGCTTGAAATCTGTATGGCAGCCCCATAGATTGAGATAGCATGTGTATGCACCTCAATTCTAGATACTAAACCAACCTAGTCTGTCACCCTGTTAGAGAATAGGGAAAGTTGCAACCATAGTCGGGGAGAAAAGTAGTACCTGCAGTTCAACCGAGAAGAAGGGGAAAGTCCTCAGCAGCATGAGGTAGGTCATTGCCAATTGCCCCTGTAAGGTACCTTCACTTCCTAGCTATTACATTGCGTAGCATTGCATAAATCCTGAATTATCAAACCGGCTTCGCGCAGCGTATAAGTCCAATTTTCAAAATCTTCCTGCATAACATTTTGCATCCTGCCCCTGAACTACGCTAGTTTGATTCCTTGCAAAAGGATACGTAGGCAACCTACGGGTTCAACCAACTACATCTGTATTTTGTTTGTTTGTCCAAGTCTTTGGCCTGGTCAAAAATGGGTCATCTCTGGGCTTTGACATTCACTCCCGTCACTTCTTGACTTCCGAGTTCTATCAAAAAGGGGCAACTGTAGACACCCCATTTTTTACCGCCCTTAAGACTTGGGCACTACTGATGGTTTACTTGGTGGAGAAATGTGTTCAGGGCAAAAGTTCAATTTCTTCACAAGGAGAGAGACAAATCTTAACTTCACACCCCTTTTGGACCAAAACAATCTTGATCAAAAGATTTTAGACCATGAAACCTTCTCTTTCAAAATTTTTTGAAAATAAAGTTTCTACGATGTTCCAACACCCGCATTTTGTTAAATGTCACGCTTTTCGGTAAACCGAGCAAGGACAAAGTGGAAATGAATGAAAGAGAGATGAAATCTTTGAAAAATCTTTCAAAACACTTTGTTTAGGGGTTTGAATTTTAAGAAAAGAGGAAAGGAGAGAAGAAAACTAGTTTGGGAGAAGTTCGACATGAATCCGGGTAGGACCAAAACTGCGCGGCTTCACCAAAACAGGAATAACGTTTTACACAATTTGAATTTTGATACAAGTCTACCATCGTTGGAAAGCTTACTTCTGGGGCTTCAATTTGGACACAAGAATGACCTGAAAAGGAGTCCAAATGAAGGAGTTATACACATTTGAAGTTGGACTTGGAAAGCAGAAAAGTGGTCGGCCGACCAGAAAAGTAGCTGGCAGACCAGAAAAGTGGTCGGCCGACCAGAAAAATTGGTCGGCCGACCAGAAAAGTGGCTGGCAGGTCCCAAACTCAGATTTTTTGACGATATTTTCCCTCCAGCTGTCTTCCACAACCTCCAACTGTTCCATAAACAGATGTTTCGAACCAACTCTTGCTTTTTGCTATATATGAGCCATATCTCCAATTTTGCAAAGGGAGAACTTCTTGAGCAAGTTTGGGAGCCTCTCTCTCTAAAAACTCCTCTCTCTCTAGAATTTTTAGACCTAAATCTCTGCCTCTCTCTCTATAGTTCACTCTCTCTTCTCCTTTTGTGCATAGAAGGGCATAGAAGTAGAGAAATATAACTAGTTGGCCTAGGCATCCTTCATCAAAGTTGCATATCCATGGGCTGAGGTCTCTTGGAACTGATTTTTGGGCTAATTGAAGGTTGTTTGGCTCAGAAAAGTGGTTGTTTTGCAGCTGTGCTTCAAGGGTAAGCATCTCCCACTTTTAAGCTCATTTTTGTACACCATCTTGGCCATTCTTGCATGCTTGTTTTGCCACCCTTATAAACTATTTTTGGCTTGGTTTTGAACTGAAGAAAACTCTTTTTTTCAGTCCTCAAAGTGTTGGTTTGTGCCTTGTTTGGCTAGAAGGTGTTTCCTCCCTTTTGCTCCTTGACTTGTATAACTTTTGAGCCATCTTCTAAGGCCTTTCAAAACAATTTTTCGTGGCCTTAGAACCACTGAAATCCATAGGATTTTCAGTGGTAAAAAGCTTGTCGTGGCCTTAGAACCACTGAAATCCATAGGATTTTCAGTGGTAAAAAGCTTGTTTTGAGGTCCCAAATGGGAGGGGATAGCCTTCCCTCTTTGTCTGTCCATGCCATGCCTTATTAGCTCTATAAAGTAGCGTCTTTTTGTGGATTATGTTAACTCTTTTCAAGCATGTTTTTTGGACTTTCCAGACCTTCCATAACTCTGTTTTGTTCTGTCTTGGTCACCTCTTGCATGCTTCTTATACTTGTAGTGTAAACCTACTTGTAGAGTTGCAAAGTAGCATGTCTTTCTAGCATGTATTGGCTCCATTTCAGTAGGTTCTTTGCCATCATTTGACATGTCATAACTCTGATTTTTGTTGGTTAAGTCATCGCACACTTGGCTTTGGTAGGTGTAGTATAAACCTCCTTATTGGCCTTACATACTCCATGTTTTGACCCTTCATGCTAGCTTGTTTTGGCTTTGCTCCATGCATGTTTTGTCATTGTTTTGGAATGTTTTAGGACTATTTTGGGTTGTATTGGCCATATGCTTCATGCATTGCATAGCTATAGTGCAAATGTCTTGACTAGTCTTGAGTTTTGAGGCATCTACCATGCTGTACTTGTGATGTTTGAATGCCTTGGCATCATTTTAAATGATATTTCAAAGTTTATATCTTTGCCATACTCTCATGTTTATCACTTCTTCAATGTAATTGAGAGTTGCCCCTTTATGCCTTGCTTGTGAGCCATTGCATGTGCCTCATTTTCTTGCCTTTCAAGCCATCATCTCAATCCATTTTGGCTACTGTTTTGGCCTGTATAAGGTTTGTTTGGGGCTGGTTTGGCCATTTGAGCATTGTCTTGCATGCCTCTAGTGTAATACATTTCACTAGCTTTGATGCTTAAGCCTTGCAACATGCATCACGTGAGTTGTTTGCATGATTTGAAGTCATTTAGCATGACATTTCAGTGCTGGAACATATGCCATTGTACTCCATATTTCATCCTTTCAATGCCTTTTGAGAGTTGTGTTCTTATGCCTAATTGGTGAGCCAATACACGTGCATGCATTTCTCTTACTTCCATGCCTTTATTTTATCACCAATGGCCTCTATTTGGGCATGGTTGAGGTCTGTCCACTTTAATTTAAGTCCATTGAGCATAATTGATTGCATGTTGTTTGCATGCTATGTTGTCTGTTGCATTGCGTATGCCATATACTTTGCATCGAGTATGCCACCTTACCTTGTATTGAGTATGCTAGGCTGTCATTCACATTGTGTATGCCATTTTGTTGCTTAGCATTGAGTGTGCATGTTCCTTGCATTAAGTATGCTATGTTCCATGCCACTTGTTACATTGTGTTTGAAATAGGTGTTTAGTCCAAACATGAGAAACGGGGGACGTTTCATACTTGAAGTGATGAAACGTGCCTCAATTCTCGGTCGCCGACGCTCTTGATTCTACATGATAGAGTACTAGGCCTTATGTGTTTACTTGTGCATTCATTTTCATATTGAATTGTGCAACTTCACCTCTCGGCCATCATGCATCGAGATGCGTGATTAGTGGTCCGAGGGTCGAGAACCACACTTCCTTGAGCTTATGAAATGATAGGGAGGGTGGTTGTGCACACATATCTTGCAAATACATTGCCATGCCCTTTCTTGCTCTCTGTTGCAGCAAACTGAAAGAAGTGCAGCAAAACTGGTCGGCCGACCAGTATTACTAGCTGGCCAAACACTTTTTCTGGTTTTTCAGCAAGAAAAGTGGTCGGCAGGTGGTCTCCCTCCCCAACAACTGGTCGGCAACATCCCTAGAGGTTTCCTAGGTGGAGTTGAAGCTTTGTGGAGCTTGGTGAAGTGTTCTGAAAATAATTGCAAACAGAGGCAAGTTGGGGCATCGCGATGGATTTCCAAGCGAGGCGATTCGAGCATGCATGCATATCTCGTCATAAGGCCATTTCAGTGCTTTGTTAACTTAGGATAGTAATTTGTTTCAACTTGTTTTGTAATAATTAATTAGCTAGAATAGTTAGTTAATTAGTTGGTTCTGTATTATTTATTCGGACCCTCCTTCGAGAGGGCACATTTGTTGTAATAAGTGTGCGTGTGTGTGATGCATGTCTTCTAACCCCACGCCTTTCTCCCTTTTATTTACTAGCTTATGATGTCTAGTATTAGGGCATATTTTGTTTAGCATACCTTATGCTTGCATGTGTGCATTCATTCATCTATATTGCATGCACCGGGCTTGTTGCATCATACTAACTGCATTGTATTTCAATCCCAATTTGAATACATGTATCAAGTGTTGCATTTCACATGACATCTTAGGATAGCCGAGCCTATTTCTAGTTGCATTTTGCATGTGTTGCATTAGCCATCTTAACATAACTAGGATCATGCATTGATTACTAACTAGTTTCTGTTTTGGCTCGGAGTACTCGGTTAGTGTTTATGCTTTAGCATCTTGCATGAGTGTGAGTGTTGCCATGATAGCATACTTGTCATGAAGCTAACTACTTAAGTGATATAACTGCCCGAATGCCTGTGGGTGAAGGTTGGATTACTTGAATTGGAACAATTCATCGAAATGCGAGTTTTAGGCCCACTTGAGGTGGCAAAATCCTGTTTTCTTAAGCCCTCTTGAGGGTGGCAAAATCCACGTCTTAGCCTATTTGCGAGTAGCACATTCAAACCCTTATGCGATGCTTTGTTCCAAATTAGGCGATCTAGTCTATACTTGTGTGTTGTGCGCATCACATAGTAATTCTAGCTAATTAACCGGAATAAGAACATATGTGTTTTCAAAAACAGGATATCATGCTTAGTACAGGCCAATCTTTGATCGGGCGAGTGGGGGTGCTCATAGATGACCTTCCCCTCTCGTACCCAAGTTCCCGAGCTGAGGCAACTTTGGTGATGACGGACACGTGGCCTTAGGCAACGAGTTAGGGTTTCCGAAATTCTCTAAAATAAATATTTAGGTGGCGACTCTGTATCTAGCAAAGCAGTCCATGTTTGGCACTTCTTTCTAAAAATCCCTTTTTTAAAACGACTTGCCGGATTGGACTCTTTGGTGATTTATCGATCTTGCATTGCACTTTGCGAGATTAGATTCAAAACCGTGACATTTGAGTCCGAACTGTAGGGAGCCCAATGAACGAAACGGGATTCTCCCGGGACGTTCGGGCGCGCCCACACATGGCAATGCTATAAGCTCCGAAATGTCATGTTAAGTGATGCCAAATCATGTACACAACACAAATGAAGCATGCAATGGTGCTCAAAGCTTGAGGCAAACAAGGGCACTTGTAATACAAGTATACAAAACATGAAGCATGTGACCAAGGCAACCCAAAACAGTCCTAGTACGTGTTAGAATGAGTCTAAAACTTGCATGGAAGGAAGCCAAAACATGCTAGCATGAAGGGCATAAGGCATGATTCATACAATGCAAATAAGGTGGATTACACTACACCTATTAAGACCAAGCACGGAATGACTTAAGCAATAAAAATCAGATTTATATCACAGCAAAATAACCCCAAATAAACATTGAAATGAGAGCTCGCAAGCTATGGCATGAAGGCATACGCAATGATTCATGTTAAGGCATAAAGGGGGAAACCCTCCAACACATTGAATGAGTGAAAGATGCAAGTATATGGCCACACTACATGGACTGAAATCACATAATAAATGATGCTAAATCATTGAAATAGTCCAAGTAATGCATGCTAGAGGACTCAACACACAAAGCTAACAAGCTACGTTGAACCACAGCTATACAAAGCAAGTCATGCATGGCCAAGACAACACAAATCAAACCTTAAACATGCTAAAACATGAACAAAGTCTTCTCATAGCTAAGCCAAAAGCATGCTAAAATGACATGTTACAACATGATGCATGTTAGGCTATTTCACGAAACTACACTACAAGTGTATGGAGCATGCAAGGGCCAACCAAACCAAACCAAAATAGAGTCATGACATGGCAAAACATCACCAAAAACATGCTGAAATGGAAAGAAAACAAGCTAGAATGACATGCTACTTCATAAAAGCATACAAAGCTAGTTTGTGTGATTTACACTACAAGTGTATTAACCATGCATGGAGTGACCAAAGCAAGCAAAAATAGTGGTATGCCTTAGCAAAATAACCACAAATACAAGCTAAGACATGTCAACCTACACTTAACAAAGGTGCTCAAACATGAGGCATATTAAGGCATGTATTGAAGATGCAAGGAGAGGGGATGGCCCTCCCCTTCTTAGGACCTTAAAACACCATCCCCACCACTGAAATCCATATGGATTTTGGATTTCAGTGGTGAGAAGGCCAATACAAGGTGGCCCTGAGGCTCACAAAAAAGGCTCAAAAACAGGGCCAAACAAGGCCTAAGAGGGGGTAAACAACCCCAAACACAAAAGTGATCTGAAACAAACTTTTTAAGCATGCAAAAATAGGAATTTTATCAGTTATGTGCTAAGCTTAAAACAACATGCAAGATAGGCTAAAAGCTTAAGCAAGAAAGCGGGATTTAAAGGTCAAAAGCTCACCCTTGAAGACCCTCTTTATAACTGCAACTTCAGCAGGTTTTTCAAGCTCAAGGCAACCCAAGAACACCAAAATCAGCCCCTAAGCACCTCAGTAGCAAAAGGATGGTGTTTGAGTGTGTGTTTGTGTGTTAAAGTAAGACAAATCTACACTTTTGAACACAAAAATGAAGAACAAGAGTGATATAGAGACAAAGCTATATGTAACTCTCTTGGGGCAAAATTCTGAACCTGGACGAGGGAGGAGGAGCCTCCCTCTTATAGAAGAGGAAAGCCAAAGCTTCTTGGAGAAGTTAAGCTTGAATGTCATCCCTCCATACACGTGTATGGAGGATGGCTCAAATGCCCTCCAGTTGTGCCAGTTGTCCTAAAATATCTCCAAAAAGGTGCCAAAAAGTAGCCGACCAGTTGAAGTGGTCAGCCTGCTAGTAAAAGTGGTCGGTCGACCACTTTAGGTGGTCAACCAGAGCAAAAACTAGTCGGCCAAAGGTGGGAGAGGTCAACACACTAAATACAAGGTGGTGGTGTGGTGGTCAACCTAAAAAGATGGCCCAAAGACCAAGAAAGCTAGTTATCTGACAAGAAAACTAGCTGGAAAAAGAAAAAGTGGTCGGCCAGGAGAAATATTGGTCTCCCGCCCTTGTACCACCTTCCAAACAAGGAAAGCAAGGTTTGTACCAAAAATAAACCAAAACGAATGCAAGACGAGAAATCGGGAGGCAAATCACGCGGCCGAAAGCCCCGAAAACTAGCTGACGAGCACCAAAAGTGGTATGCAACCACAAAAGTGGTCTCCTGGACCACAGTGTTGCTCTAGGCAGAGTCAAGAAGGTGTGGTTCAAAAATCATGCCAAACAGAGAATGTTAAGCTGTCCTGAGACAAGGCGCGCTGCCAAAGGCTCTAAAAATCGGAAACTAGTCTCCAAACGGGAAAAGTGGCCTACAACCACGAAAAGTAGTCTACGACCACGAAGTGATGGTCTACAAGACCACTCCCTCCCTCTGGGAAGGGAAAACAAGACTTGGTCCGCAAACCGAGTCAAAGCACAAAGAGTTCAGAGGCCCGGAGGCAAGGCTCTCAGCTAAAACTCCGAAACCTCTAAACGAGCACAACATGCACCATCACCGAGCGCTCAATCGATGACGTCTGAGTCTTAAGGTCGGTCAAAAATGGAGTGTCTACAGTTGCCCCTCTTTGACAGAACTCGAAAGTTATAAGTGACAGGAGTGAGTGTCAAAGCCCAGAGACGACCCATTTTTGACAAGGCCGAAGACTTAGACAAACAGGCGAGATACCAAAGAAATGTGCTTGCAAGCAGGGGCAAGATACAAGTGACATGCACAAAGCCGAACATAACTTATGATCATGCAAAGAAAGCTGTAATGAAGCAATTATGCAAAAATAAATGCAACAGTTTAAGCAAGCGAATATGAACCAAACTACATTACATGTAGAAAGGATGTAAGAGAATTATACAATTCTCACTACGTCTCACGCGGAGAATACAATATCGTCGGGTTCGTCTGGTCGTGCCAGCTTCAAATGAACCATACATACAATATCGTGCCTGCAAAAGAGAGAAACTCAACAGGTACAATATTGTTAGAAACATGCATAGCAATGCAAGTGAAAAGTGCGTAATAACGCAAGTCGAGGGATGCATGACAATGCAACCTAAGTGTGACGCATAACGCAATGCACCAACAAGTGTAGGTAAGGTGTGCAAGATAGCGCGACCAACGCTATGCAATGCACAAAACAGTGCGATGCGCTAAACAGTGCAATAAAGTGCATGCACAAAGCAAGTAATGGACACAGTGCAAGATAGCGCGATGCGCAAAATAGCGCGAATGAAATGCAATGCACATGACAGCGCAATGCGCAAGATAGCGCGACACACAAAATAGCATGAACGATGCAATGCACAAGATAGCACGATGCGCAAAATGGCGCGAATGAAATGCAATGCACAAGATAGCGCGATGCACTAGACAGTGCGAGCATGTCCAAACGCACCACACGCGAGTGGAGAAAGGTTGCGCAAGAAAGTGCGATGCACTAGACAGTGCAAGTGATACAAAAAACAAAGTGCACAAGACAGTGCGATACAGAGTGTGTGCACAAGACAGTGTGAAGAAGATACAGAAAATAGTGCGATGCAAGAGTGAATGCACAAAACAGTACGATGTGCAAGAAAGCGCGAGTGTAAACTGCACAAAACAATGCGATGAGCATGAAAGCGCGAGTGTAAACTACATAAAACAGTGTGATGCGCAAGAAAGCACGAGCGATAAACTGCACAAAACAGTGCGATGCGCAAGAAAGCACGAGTGTAAACTGCACAAAATAGTGCGATGCACTAAACAGCGCGAATGATTTGAAATGCATTAAACAATGGGATACGCTAAACAGTGCATGTGATTTGAAATGCACTAAACAGTGCGATGCGCTAAACAGCACGAGTGATTTGAAATGCAGTAAACAGTGCGATGCGCTAAACAGCGCGAGTGTAATGCGATGCACAAGATAGTGCGAGGAAGGTGCCCGAGAGAAGGGTGCGATAAAACGCACGTTCTATGCAAGTAAGGTGCACAAAAAAAGTGCGATAAAATGCATGCTCAATGCAAGTAAGGCGCACAAAATAGTGCGATGCGCAAAATAGCGCGATAAAATGCATGCCCAATGCAAGTAAAGTGCACAAAACAGTGCGAGTGCACAAGATAGTGCGATAAAATGCATGCATAATGCAAGTACAGTGCACAAAATAGTGCAATTGATTATTTTCACAAAACAGTGCGAAGCAACAGATAGTACAGTAGATGCAAAGGGTGACAAACTCCAACCATGCTGGAATCATGAGAGGAGAAAAATAAAACAACCACCCAGGTGTGTTCAAAACACAACCTGAGATAAAACACGCCCAGGCCCACGCACACGCGTCCTGAGATAAATTCCAAACACACTGAAATCGTGTAAGGAACGGGACACTCAAACCACGCTGAAATCGTGAGAGAAGGTCCGAAAACAACCTGCCCAGGTGAGTTCAAAACACAACCTAAGATAAAACATGCCCAGGCCCGCGTACACGTGTCCTGAGATAAATTCCAAACACGCTGAAATTGTGTGAGGAACGGGACACTCAAACCACGCTGAAATCGTGAGAGGAGGTCCGAAAATAACCCGCCCAGGTGTGTTCGAAACACAACCTGAGATAAAACACACCTAGGCCCACGCACATGCGTCCTGAGATAAATTCCAAACACACTGAAATCGTGTGAGGAAAAGGACACTCGAACCACACTGAGATCGTGAGATGAGGGCCGAAAACAAACTGCCCAAGCGCGCGCACAACGCAACTTGAGAAAACCCCGGAGGGCAATGATCCTAAACGCTACTTGGCAAAAAGGATAAATGATACAAAATAACACAAGATGCAAATAAATGCAATAAGTGCGATGATACGATACATGTTACAACATGTTGCAAGCAATGTAGAGCATGCTGTTTAGGAAATGCAATAAACAAACAAAGCGATGCTTTACAAAGCACCTCATGGGGTGAGTGGTGATGAACTGCTTTACTTGGACGAAAATCTCCAATTTTGTGTTTTTCAAACTTCCACTTTCAACCCACAGTTCAAAGGCCCTCAAAAGGAGTAAAATCTGCATGCAAAAACCACGGATACCAATTTTCCTTCCTGATCACATTCACAACTTTCCCTATTCTTCAACGGGGTGACAAACTAGGTTGGTCCAGTATCCAGAATCGAGGCGCACCTACTACCTCAACCTATAGGGCTTCCATACAAATTTTAAGCCAGGGATACACCCCTGGGTATTTAAACCAGACTTTGGTCTCAGAAATTCCAAACCTTTGTGTTCTAGGCAACAGCCATTCGAACTCTAGTTTCCACTATCACAATTGATCTCCTAGGAACTCATTGCAAACACAGCCAAGTTGCCTTTGGCAGGGACTAGTACTCAGGGAGAGCACTTCTGATCATGATTCTGGCACTAAAACAGCCAACACCGCATTCTGTTCACTTTGAACACACAGCTTGTACAGCATACTACTCATTCTGAACACACAACTCATAACACAGCATTCTAGTTTATTTGGCACACAGCTTATGGAGCACACTGCTCATTCTGAACACACAGCTCAAAACACTGTACTTGATTTATTTGGCACACAGCTCATTCTGAACACACAGTACTCGGTTTACTTGGCACACAGTTCATACAGCACACTGCTTACTCTGAACACACAGCTCATACAATACACTGCTCACTCTGAACACACAGCTTATAACACAGTGCTCGATTTATTTGGCGCACAGCTCATTCTGAAGAGAGTTCATACTGAACGCACAGTACATTCTGAATATAGAGGATGTAGTAACAAAACTTGCAGAGGTTGAAACTAACTCAAATGCTCCGAATTTTCCCTCTTGCTTTTGTTTTGCAGTCTAGAACCTAAATAGCTTCAGATAGGTCCTTGTTCAACTGTTCTGACATGACCTGGGTTGAACCCTCCGATTTTATGAAAGAACAAATCTTGTTTTGCACAAATGTGGAGAATGGCATAGCACTCTTGAACACAAAATGATTCATTTTGAAATTAAGAGATGAGTTCTTAACCGGGTATTGAGCCTACGACTGAACACAGCGAAAACGACTCAACAACGAAAAATAAAAGAATCGAGACCAAAACAAAAGACACGACACTCAGACGTGTTACAAAGACGAGGGACCTCTCAGATCACGAGGAGCCAGTTTCTTCGGGTATTGTTTCCCACCCTTTCTTGTTTGTGATTCTCACATCACTCGACCCTCAGGCTCGATTTTTCTCTCAAAACCCTTTTCTCACTTTTTCTCTCATCGCACAGCTCTCTATTCTTTAATCTCTCATTTTTCATCCCTCCCCAGATATGGTTGATGGATAAATTGAAGGTTGTGGACTCATTCCCAGCATATTCAGCTCATGGCTATTTCTTCCGGCAACGTCTGGTCGATGCCCTTGATGAGGGAATGGAACATCTTGATCCCTTCCAATTCGTGCTTCGCACTTGGATTGATACCTCGCTGCTCGGAGGATAAGAGAGCTTTTAGCCCTTTGTTGTTAGCTTCAGTTGTGCCCTTTCTGGCAAGTATGCCAACGATGGGGAAAAGACAGAACACCTGACTCAACTGTGCCCCTAGTTCATCATTTTGACCATTTTTTGTTTTTGCTTTCTACTAAAACAATTTTAATCAATATGAGAGTTAGATTAATACACTTGTTCGATTTTCTGATTTAAAATCATGCAAGTTAGGCTATGAGCAATGAAATGTTTCCTTTTTGGGTCCAAGACATGGTCCAGTTTTGGAAAAATGAAATAATTTTTGAGAAAATTAGTCAATCTCAGTAAATATTCTCAAAAACTATTTTTACAAATGGCCACTGCTCGACCAATCATAAAATTTACTCTTGAGATGCACAACCTCAGATCCAAAGCAATGGAAAATTGCCCCTTGTTTGAGTAGCGTCGCAGCACACAGTACGGCAACGGAAAGTTGCCCCTTGTTTGAATGGCACCGCAGCACACTGTAAGGCAATGGAAAGTTGCCCCTTGTTTGAATAGTACCGCAGCACACTATAACCAGTTCTCAAGGTGACGATCATAACCGAACTCTCGAATACAGAGAAGACAACGATGATCTGAACCATTACATGGACACAATCGATTTGGAAGTGTGTATGGCTGGACTTCAGAATGAAGTTGCCTACGTATCCCAAACATGGGAATCAAGCCTTATGAGGGACCTCTCAAATCACGAGGAGCCAGTTTCTCCGGGTATTGTTTCCCACCCTTTCTTGTTTGTGATTCTCACATCACTCAACCCTCAGGCTCGATTTTTCTCTCATCGCACACCTCTTTATTCTTTAATCTCTCATTTTTCATCCCTCCCCAGATATGGTTGATGGATAAATTGAAGGTTGTGGACTTATTCCCTGCATATTTAGCTCATGGCTATTTCTTCCGACGACGTCTGGTCGATGCCCTTGATGAGGGGATGGAACATCTTGATCCCTTCCAATTCGTGCTTCGCACTTGGATTGATACCTCGCTGCTCGGAGGATAAGAGAGCTTTTAGCCCTTTGTTGTTAGCTTCAGTTGTGCCCTTTTTGGCAAGTATGCCAACGATGGGGAAAAGACAGAACACCTGACTCAACTGTGCCCCTAGTTCATCATTTTGACCATTTTTTGTTTTTACTTTCTACTAAAACAATTTTAATCAATATGAGAGTTAGATTAATATACTTGTTCGATTTTCTGATTTAAAATCATGCAAGTTAGGCTATGAGCACTGAAATTTTTCCTTTTTGGGTCCAAGACATGGTCCAGTTTTGGAAAAATGAAATAATTTTTGAGAAAATTAGTCAACCTCAGTAAATATTCTCAAAAACTATTTTTGCAAACGGCCACTGCTCGACCAATCATAAAATTTAGTCTTGAGATGCATAACCTCAGATCCAAAGCAATGGAAAATTGCCCCTTGTTTGAGTAGCGTCGCAGCACACAGTACGGCAATGGAAAGTTGCCCCTTGTTTGAATGGCACCGCAGCACACTGTAAGGCAATGGAAAGTTGCCCCTTGTTTGAATAGTACCGCAACACACTGTAACCAGTTCTCAGGGTGACGATCATAACCAAACTCTCAAATACAGAGAAGACAACGATGATCTGAACCATTACATGGACACAATCGATTTGGAAGTGTGTATGGCTGGACTTCAGAATGAAGTTGCCTACGTATCCCAAACATGGAAATCAAGCCTTACGTAGTTCGGGTTAAGGTACACTCGTGTATTAACCCTCACCTTTTACACTCTAACTTTTGCCAAGGCTACCCTTCAGGGTTTTCAACCTTGTGAGCTTTGTTTTTCTTTTCTTTTCAATTCTTTTCATTCTTTTTTCTTTTCTTTTTCTTCTTTTTTTTTATTTTTGTTCTTTTCTTTGCTCTAACTTTTGCCTGGGTCGCCCTTCCGAGTTTTTGGCCCAGCGAGCCTCTCAAGGGTAAAAGTGTAGCTTTGACCATGTCAAATGGTTTTTGGATCTCGAAGCCACCTGAATCCAGAAGAATGGCTGTTGTTTGTTGATGATATAGAAGTCCATCCAATGGGGGCTGAATTTGCCCCTAGTGTTGCAGATACGAACTTGGTTGTCCTTCAGCAATACTTTCTTCTTTCTTCCCTTCTGGGATTTGGCATTCTTGCCAGTCTTTGTTAGCTTGAAAAACGTCCCAATTTTTGACTCTCCAAGCACATCAGACATTTTTGCCCCTAGTTCAAGGGGGGTGGTTTTGATCTAGCTTCGTAAGCTTCTTTTGATGACATCTAACCTTCTTAATCTGACTTTCTTGCCCCTAGTACGAGGGCTGCTTTAAACCTGGCCACATATGCCTCAAATTGTGGTTGACCGTTGAACATTTTGAAACCAAGTTCAAGGTTTGAAGGCAAGGGGTCGAGTCTCGAGGCTGAGAGCGATCCTAAGCTGCACAATCCCAAGAGCGATTCCACATAGGTCTTCGCAGGACCAGGCAAAACATTTTTTGAAATCTTTTAAGAAAGCGACTAGTCACTCACGCTGAAGACAATGTAGAACCAATCTGGATCAAGCCAGGATCCTTCTCAGTACTCACGTTAACAAGCACGATTTCATTCATTAAGGGCTTAGCATGCCTCTCTTTCTCTCAATTGATCAAATTTTGCAAAACCCGAGGAATTCCTTCCTCTTTGTTTTCAATACATTATTCAAAAAAATTTGAAAAACTTAGGTCAATGCAATGATTTCAAGGAAAAAAAAGACACAGTTTTTAGTCAAATACTGCCATCTTATTAGAACTTCTAGCACAACTGGCACAAGGCAGAAGTAAACACAAGAATGTGAAAATCACTGCTGTTTCATTCAGATCTTCTGATGTAACCGGCTCCGCGGCAGAAACAGACTCAGAAGAAAGTGAAAAGATAAACACAAAATAAAATAGTGATATCCGAGGTAACACCCCGGGAATCACTCGACTCCTATACAATGGGACTGACTCGATACAACAAGACAGACCCCAAACAAAAAGACTGACTCAAAATAAAGAGGCAGACTCAAAACAACACAAAAGGACTAACTCAATACCCAAACCAGAATGTAAAAGAAACAGCATTCGCAAATGCTCAAAACAGTACGTGTCATACGCTACATCTGGAGTAAATTGAACGCTGCCCTCAGGTGGTTCGTCCCCCGATCACATACTCGTACTATCCCCCAAGTCCACTGCTCCAGTGATGATAGACCTTGCTGAGCTTGGTGGGATGATAACCTCATCATCGATCAAATCTTGCACTTCGTGGCGAAGACAAAAGCAATTGTCGATGCTGTGACCGGTTTGTTGATGGTATGCACAGTACTGGGTACCATCATGCTTAGCTGGAAGGGGGTTCGGAAAGGGGCGAGCCTCAAGAGGTTTGAGATGGCCTTTCTCAACAAGGATTTGAAGAGCCTTGGACAAAGGCATATAGAGGGCATGGAAGACCCTGCGACCCCGGGGTTGGTACTTCGAGGTTTGTGGATTTTTGCTAGGGGCACTAGCAAAAGGATCGGTAGGCACTGGCTTGGTCTGCTGATTTTTCCCGAATGCAGAATTAGGGTTGGAAGAAGCAGTTTTGGTACGACGGTCCTTCTCCCGATTTTCCCCTTGGCTTGAACTACCCTCGGTCTGAGTAGGGTAGGTGTCATCCACAGTTTTTGCAGCAACTGTGAGTACCTGTTGCTTATTCAATCCCCCAGCTTTCAGAGCCTCAATAGCTTGTAGAAGTTGTTCATAGGGATCGGTGTCTGCCCCCATCTTGTTCTTTCCACTAGCCACAGCTTGGTTGAAGCTTTGGGTTGCTATATCAGTGCGACGTCCTGTTGTTGTTGGCATGCCATTGCCTATACTTAGGATGGGTTCAAGTTGGCTGAGTTCAATTACAATTCGCCCCAGTAGTGGGGGCTCTTCTGGCATGAAATTCTCGACATGTGACATGGTCGACGGTGGAGCTGACATTCTGAAGGCTAGATTAGCTATAGATCTCTGAAGATCGCCGATCATTGCCATAAGCTCGAAAGTGGTGGCTCATGGGTTTGAAATGGTTGGGGTTCCCAGATCGGGTGTGCGGCAAGTGACCTGGGCAGATGTTCCATTTCAACAACGGTCTCACCCTGCATGGCGATTCCCTGGTGTAATGTTGTTTCCATGACCACAATTTCTTCTGAATTCTGTGTCATCACAAGTCTGCTTAACTGAACAGAGGGAATGTGACTGGTGACTAACAGATCAGATGAACTGACGAGCCTTGACTGGCCTTTTTTGCCTTGCCTCAGCGAAGGAGAACACTGGTTACTCTGAACCGAATCTCTGAACTGAAAGAGAAAACAGGTAGCATCTCAGCCCAATTTCACCAGAACAGACATAAGCATAGCTGAATAACTGTATTCAACCACTGATCACTGTTCTCCAAATTACTGCCCCAAAACTGAATCTGATACCCGCACATATAATTGATTCTCAAAATACTGATGCCCGCAGGCCTGATACTCAGACTTGCAAACTGATACGTGCATTCCCTGTAGAGGTATTCTCTAAAAGCACATAGCAGGCAAATAAGAGCCAAAACACCCCTATGTCGGGGTAGGGTTTCCCTGTCTAATTTTGTCAGGAGCTAGGGTTTCACTACGCACACAGCGATTTCAAACAACCTATAATCGGGTAAGCAACTTGTCCTAGTTTGGAATAGTCACTATGGATTCCGAATATGCATTAGGTCGAATGGTCAAAAAGGGCACCCCGGTAAATCTCAGAGTTTGTGTTACTGTCGTGGCAGAGCCCGCAACCGGTCAACCTTATGGCACGTTTCTCAAAGCGAACCTCCGGCAAACCGTTCAGGAATAGCATACGGAAAACACGGTGTTCTAAGCGCACCAATGCAAATGCAATGTAAAGAAACACATAACTGTAGTCAAAAGAAGATATCATGAGTTCGAGTCAAGTTCTCTAAACTCCCCAGTAGAGTCGCCAGAAACTGTAGGCACGCCCTTGGGCTTCATTGCTATAGTTCGGACTCAAATGTCACGGTTCTTAATCTGATCTCACAATGTGCGATGTGAGATTGATAAATCACCAAAGAGTCTAAATCCGGTAAATCGTTTTGGAAAATTGATTTTTGTAAAGAAGTGCCAAACATGGACTGCTTTGCCAAATATAGAGTCGCCACCTAAATATTTTATTTTGGGGGAATTTAGGAAACTCTGACTCGTGCCTAAGGCCACGTGTCTGTCATCACCAAAGTTGCCTTGACTCGGAAACTTGGGGACGATTGGGGAAGGTCATTTAATGAGCACCCCCGCTCGCCCGATCAAACGTCGGCCTATACTAAACATGATATCTTGTTTTTTAAAACACATGTGTTCTTATTCCGATTAATTAGCTAATCTTACTATGTGATGCGCACAGTAAACAAGTATAGACTAGATCGCCAAATTTGGAACAAAGCATCGCATATCCATTTGTTTGGAAAATGGTTTGAAGTTTGCTACTCGCAAGTAGGCTAAAATGCGGATTTCAATGAATTGTTCCAATCCAAGTAATCCAACCTTCACCCACAGGCATTCAGGCAATTATAGCATATAAGCAGTTAGCCTTATAGCAAGCATACTAACATGGCAACATTAACACACATGCAGTATGCTAAAGCATAAACACTCACAGTGTACTCCGAGCCAAAACAAGGAACTAGTTAGAAATCATGCATGATCCTAGTTCATGTTTAAATGGCTAATGCAACACATACAATAATGCAACTAAGATAGGCACGGCTATCCTAAGAGTGTCATGTGAAATGCAACTTGGTGCATGTATTCAAATTGGAATTGAAATACAATGCAGTTAGTATGATGCGCCGAGCCCGGCACATGCAATTCAGATGAATGGATGCAAACATGCAAGCATAAGGTATGCTACATGAAATATGCCCTAAAACTAACCATCATAAGCGGTTAAGTAAAAGGGAGAAAGAAATGGGGGTTTGGAAGACATGCATCGCACACACGCACCCTTATTACAACAATGCGCCCTCTCGAAGGAGGGACCGAATAAGGAGCTAACTAGCTAATCTAAGCTAATTAAACTTATTATTACAAAACGAATTGAATAGCTAACGCATTATCTATTAAAGTTACAAACCAAAGCAAAAGCTAGCTATCTAAGCATGGCAGCTAAGGAAAGCAGTAAATCAGGAGCCTCAGAGGGAGAGGAATGCATGCTCGGTCGCCTCGTTCAGAAATCCAATGCGATGCCCCGATTTGCCTCGGTTTTCATTTGTTTTGAGAAACTTGCACCAAGCTCCAGAAAGATGAAACTTCACCTTGGGAATCCTGTGGGAGGGTGGCTGACCACTTTTGGTCTCTCCAGACCCCTGCCGACCACTTTTTGTTGTTGAAAACCAAGAAAAGTGGTCGGCCAGTTACTTTTTCTGGCTGGCCGACCAGTTGTTGCTGCCAGACTCCAGTTTTCTGCAATAGAGAGCAAGAAAGGGCATGGCAACGTATTTGCAAGATATGTATGCACAACCACCCTCCCTATCATGTTATGAACTCAAGGGGGTGTGGTTCTCGACCCTTGGGCCACCAATCGTGCATTTTCATGCATGATGACCGAGAGGCAAAATTGCACAATTCAATATGAAAATGAATGCACAAATAAACACACAAAACCTAAAACTCTATCATGTACAATCAAGAGCGTTGGCGATCGGGAATTAAGGCACGTTTCATCACTTTAAGTATGAAATGTCCCTCGTTTCCCGTGTTTGGACTAACACCTATTCCAAACACAATGCAAGCAAGCATGGCATACACAATGCGAATAAACTATATGGCATGCACAATGCAATGTAAGATGGCATACTTAATACAATGAACAATAAGCATGCGATCAACATGTAAATAAACATGATAAATGGACTTAAACCAAAAGGGGTAAACCTCAGTCATGCCCAAATCAGTGGCCGTTGGTGATGAAATGAAGGCACATAAAGCAAGGCATGCATTGGCCATCAAAGAGGCCAAAGAGCACAACTCTCAAGAGTGCACGATGAGTGACAAAAGTGGAAGTGTAACAACACTACGTGCACTGAAATGAAGCAAGAAATGATGCCGAATCATTCAAACAACATAAGTAAAGAATGCTAGGGTCCTAAGGCATGAAAGCTAGCAAAGAGCAACCCAAAGGAGGCATGCAATACATGGCACAAATGCATGAACTAAGCATGGACAAAGCTCAAGTAGGTGAAAACAAGGACCTAAACATGCTGAGATGAGGGCCCAAAGGCCTAGGCATGCAAGCATGCATGCTAGGCCACAAACAAGGCAACAATGCATAACACTCAAAGGCATTCAAAGCATGAATGAAGTGGGAACATGGCAATGTTATAAGCTCTAAAATGTCATGTTAAGTAATGCCAAATCATGTACACAACACAAATGAAGCATGCAATGGTGCTCAAACCTTGAGGCATGCAAGGGCTCTTGTACTACAAGTACACAAAACATGAAGCACGTGACCAAGGCAACCCAAAATAATCCTAGTACATGTTAGAATGAGTCTAAAACATGCATGGAAGGAAACCAAAACATGTTAGCATGAAGGGCATAAGGCATGATTCATACAAGACAAATAAGGTGGATTACACTACACCTATTAAGACCAAGCATGGAATGACTTAAGCAATAAAAATCAGAGTTATATCATGGCAAAATAACCCCAAATAAACACTGAAATGAGAGCTCGCAAGCTATGGCATGAAGGCATACGCAATGATTCATATTAAGGCATAAAAGGGGAAACCCTCCAACGCATTGAATGAGTGAAAGATACAAGTGTATGGCCACACTGCATGGACTGAAATCACATAATAAATGAGGCTAAATCATTGAAATAGTCCAAGTAATGCATGCTAGAGGACTCAACACACAAAGCTAACAAGCTAGGTTGAACCATAGCTGTACAAAGCAAGTCATGCATGGCCAAGACAACACAAATCAAACCTTAAACGTGCTAAAACATGAACAAAGTCTTCTCATAGCTAAGCCAAAAGCATGCTAAAATGACATGTTACAACATGATGCATGTTAGGCTATTTCACGGAACTACACTACAGGTGCATGCAGCATGCAAGGGCCAACCAAACCAAACCAAAATAGAGTCATGACATGGAAAAACATCACCAAAAACATGCTGAAATGGAAAGAAAAAAAGCTAGAATGACATGCTACTTCAAAAAGCATACAAAGCTAGTTTGTGTGATTTACACTACAAGTGTATTGACCATACATGGAGTGACCAAAGGAAGCAAAAATAGTGGTATGCCTTAGCAAAATAACCACAAATACAAGCTAAGACATGGTCAACCTACACTTAACAAAGGTGCTCAAACATGAGGCATATTAAGGCATGTATTGAAGATGCAAGGAGAGGAGATGGCCCTCCCCTTCTTAGGACCTTAAAACACCATCCCCACCACTGAAAAGGGCTTAAGGTGGTCCGAAAGCTCACAAAAAAGGCTCAAAAACAAGGCCAAACAAGGCCTAAGAGGGGGTAAAAAACCCCAAACACAAAAGTGATCTTAAACAAACTTTTTAAGCATGAAAAAACAAAAATTTTACCAGTTATGATCTAAGCTTAAAACAGCATGAAAGATAGGCTAAAAGCTTAAGCAAGAAAGGGGGATTTAAAGGTCAAAAGCTCACCCTTGAAGACCCCCTTTATAACTGCTACTCCAATGGGTTTTTCACGCTCAAGGCAACCCAAGAACACCTAAATCAGTCCCTAAGCACCTCAGTAGCAAAAGGATGGTGTTTGAGTGTGTGTTTGTGTGTTAAAGTAAGGCAAATCTACACTTTTGAACACAAAAATAAAGAACAAGAGTGATATAGAGACAAAGCTATATGTAACTCTCTTGGGGCAAAATTCTAAACCTAGAGGAGGGAGGAGGAGACTCCCTCTTATAGAAGAGGAAAGCCAAAGCTTCTTGGAGAAGCTAAGCTTGAATGTCATCCCTCCATACATGTGAATGGAGGATGGCTCAAATGCTCTCCAACTATGCCAGCTGTCCTAAAATTTCTCCAAAAAGATGCCAAAAAGTAGCTGACCACTTAAAGTGGTCGGCCTGCTAGTAAAAGTGGTCGGCCGACCACTTTAGGTGGTCAACTAGAGCAAAAAATGGTCGGCCATAGGTGGGAGAGATCAACACACTAAATGCAAGGCGGTGGTATGGTGGTTGACCAAAAAAGATGGTCCAAAGACCAAGAAAGCCAGTTATCTGACAAGAACACTAGCTGGAAAAAGGAAAAGTGGTCGGCCAGGAGAAATACTGGTCTCCCACCCTTGTACCACCTTCCAAACAAGGAAAGCAAGGTTTGTACCAAAAACAAACCAAAGCAAATGCAAAACAAGAAATCGGGAGGCAAAGCACGCGGCCGAAAGCCCCGAAAACTAGCTGACGAGCACCAAAAGTGGTATGCAACCACAAAAGTGGTCTCCCAGACCACAGTGTTCCTCTTGGTAGAGGCAACAAGGTGTGGTTCAAAAACCATGCCAAACAGAGAATGTTCAACGGTCCCGAGACAAGGCGCGCGGCCAAAGGCTCAAAAAATCATAAACCAGTCTCCAAATGGGAAAAGTGGCCTACGACCATGAAAAGTAATCTACGACCATAGAGAGATGGTCTACAAGACCACTCCCTACCTCCAGGAAGGGAAAACAAGACTTGGTCCACAAACCGAGTCAAAACACAAAGAGTTCAAAGGCCCGGAGGCAAGGCTCTCAGCCAAAACTAAGAAACCTCTAAACGAGCACAACATGCACCATCCCTGAGCGCCCAATCGATGACGTCTGAGTCTTAAGGTCAGTCAAAAATGGGGTTTCTTCACTTGCCCCCGTACGTGCGGAGCGGGCCTCCAGTACGTGCGGCTCTGATCCCAGCACGTGCGGCGCCCTCCACACCTGCAATTAGAGTAGTGTGCAACTCTCAGAACCTCACCCCTCCCCACACGTGTGCCCTCATCCCCCTAGGGCCCCATCCCCCGCACGTGTGGCCTAGGGCCCCCCACATGCAGCCCTGGCCCCACATCCCAAAATTTTCTGGTTCAATTTTCGAGTACTCTAGACTCAACCAAGCACCCTCCGAAATGTGCGAAAATCAGTTGAAGATGATGAAGAAATGGAGCCCAAAACTTGAAGGAAATGTGGTGATATGTATCTATCTCCTCCAAGCAACTCTTGTAACCCTTTTTCTAGAGTTGGGAGGCCGGCAATATAGGCAAGAAAGGGAGAGAAGACTCTAGGCAAAAGTGGAGCCAAAATCAAGCTCTTGTCCCCCCACAAAATATCCCCCGGATATAGATATTTTCTGGGGGAAACAGCTGTACAGCTGTAAAGTGTGAGGAGAGAGAAACATGGCCGGCCAGGTAATTTTGCTGCAGGTGGCCGGCCAGCCACCTCCCCTAGCCGGCCGGCCAAGGGTCAAAAAGGCCAAGAACAATTAGTGGCCAGCCACCACAAAAAGGTGGCCTCCCAGGTCTCCTCATCACAACCTTGTGGTTCGAATTTGGAAATTCTAAAACAGGAGAGAGAACAAGCCATTTCTAAGAAGGGTTCAAAAGGGTCAAATGGAAATAGTGGCCGGCCATGAACTTTTAGGGTTCTCCCATGTGTGTACATCCCAAATATGTGGTTGAAAGTTCAAGAAAAAGGACCCAGATTGTTCAACATTGGCTCGGAAGGAGGGGTTCAAAAGGGTCAAGCAACATTAGTGGCCGGCCATGAACTTTTAGGGTCCTTCCATGTGTGTACATCACAAATATGTGGTTTGGGGTTGAAGAAAGTGGCTCCAAGGTGTTCAACATTGGCTCGGAAGTGCGAAAAACGGGTGTCAGAGGGCGAAAATGGAATATAACTGGTTGCCAAGATAATTGCTGGCCTCCCACCCTCCAGTGACCTTCCTGATGATAAAACAAAGGTACTTGCCAAAAATGAACAAGAACCGATGCAAAACGAATGCTCGGGGGCCAAAACAACCAGTTCGGGGTCCCGAAAATAGGCTGTTAAGCACCGAAAGTGGCATTCGACCACGAAGTGGGTTTCTCAGACCCCAGTGTCCCTTAAAAGGGAGCAAATAAGATGCATGCCAAAATTTAGAGCAAACGGAGATGGTTAAACGGTCCCAAACCGAGGCACACGGCCAACGGTCCTGAAAAACCGGAAACCGGGCTCCGAAATGGGCAAAATGGCCTACGGCCACCAAATGTAGCCCACGGCCACTGAGAGATGGCCTACAGGACTTCTCCCTCCCCTCAGGAAAAGAAAAAGAGAAAACCGAGTCTGGTTCGCAAACCGAGACAAGGCACAGAAGAGGGTTCAGAAATCCGGAGGTAGGGCTTACGGCCGCGACTCTGAGACTTCTGAACGAGCGCGATATGCAACGTCACCGAGCGCTCAATCGGTGATGTCTGAATCTTAAGGTCGGTCAAAAATGGGGTGTCTACAACATCTCTTTCATAACTCATCCATATTCACAACACATTTCAATCTCTTTCCATTTCATTATCCAAACCAATTCATAGATGTGGTTCTCTATTCATCCAGACAGTTCATAATGAGCCTACAACTCATATTAAAAATACTCCAACGATTCAATTTGTACCGCCCTCAAAAATAAACCCATAATCATACATTCATGATACAAGAAAGAGATATCATATTCCCAATATCAGAGTATTCTTACAAGAGATATTACATGTTGACAACAAAAGTAAATGCCCTATATGCTTACAACTTTCCAAGTCAACACTTGGGTTCAACAAAAATGGAGTTCTAACTCTTTGCACAAAATAAGTCATTGGCTTGATATACATGCAATACACAAAATAGTCACAAAAGTAAGCCTTCAGCTTCTACAACCTCCCGAGCTACATCCTTGGAGGTGGCATATCACCTAAACCTGAAAATGATGTCCCATATAGGGTGAGCCAATGCCCAGTAAAGATATACTAAACCAAGTATGAGAAATGGCTAAAACAGTAGCATTTGATATATGGTCGACACTTATAAACCAACTTACAACATGTTTCAATTCAACATCAAGTAAATCCATTTTTCATTTCAGTTTCCTTCACTTATACCGTTTCGATTCATAATTATGGCTCAGAGCCTGGCCAAACAATGCAATGAGACTATAACACATACTTCACAATTCACATGAGAATATAACTCATATTAAAACACTTCCATATTTCAACACTTCCATATTTCAAATGATACACAGATTTGTTGTATTAGTGGAGTCCATCCCCTATCTCCTCCCAAACAGGTTTCAGAGTCCATCCCCTACCTCCTCTCAAACCATGGAGTACATCCCCTATCTCCTCCCAAACAACATACATATACAATATATTTAAACACTTATCATATACAATGATCAATCAATACACACATTTGCTGTATTATTCCAATCGTCATATTCAATGACATATTCAATGTGATTAGTTTCAGTTTTATCTAATCATCATACAATGTCTACAACAATCATGACTATCCTCCACCGATAGCCCAAAACAGTTATCTCTAAACAGATAATAAATTTATCAAACAGATAAATAATCAACAATTTCATAAGTGGGTGATAAATTAATTCAACCACACCATTCAATTACAATTCCATCCAATTTCCAACCCAATTTCACATTTCTCCTAATTAATTATTCAACATAATTAGGGCATTTTTTTTCCTCTTTCCTTTATCAACCCTAAGGTTCAATTTCATCAATTTAACAACAATAATCCCATTTTCAAAGGTCTCACATACACATGGAGTTTAACATTTGAAAACCCCCTTTTATAAATTACACATAAGACCCTAACTTTTCCCAAAATGACTAAGCAACACCATCTAATCACAATGACCAAAATTTATTTTAAAACTCATAGAATAGACTACAACTCATATTACAATACTTCAATTCATCTACATTATGCAAACGCAATTCGGATTTCTGGATTTTCACCCTAGACACTCCGGCTAACTTAATTATCACTAGAGTCCATCTCCTATCTCCTCCCAAATCTGGTTTAGGAGTCCATCCCCTTTCTCCTCCCAAATCCAGTTTAGGAGTCCATCCCCTATCTCCTCCCAAACCGTGGAGTACATCCCCTATATCCTCCCAAACCGTGGAGTACATCCCCTATCTTCTCCCAAACAACATACATATACAATGTATTTAAACACTTATCATATACGATGATCAAGCAAAGCACATATTCAATGTGTTATTTCTTCCGTCATATTCAATGGCATACTCAATTGATTAGTTATAATTCACCTAATCATCATGCAGTGTCTACAACACTCAAGACTATCCTCCACCGATAGCCCAAGACAATTATTTCTAAACAGATAATAAATTATCAAACAGATAAATTATCTACGATTTCAAAGGTGAATGATTAATCAATCCAACTCCACCATTGAATCTCATAATTTCCCAATTTCATTATTTCCAACTCAATTTCATATTTCCATAACTTTTCCAAATTAATTATACAAATTAATTCATCATAATAAATTAGGGCTTTTCTCTCCATTTTCTCAACATTGACCCAAAGGTCCAAATATCATCAATAAACATCAATAACCTTATTTTATGACCCAAAATACACATGTAATGGTCAAAAGAACAAAACCCCTCTTTATACATTTTGAAACCCTAATACCCAAAACTTCCCAACTTCAACATTAAATCAAAATGACCACAAGTTTATGTCAAAGATCATAAATATGAGTGGTAATCCCTACCTCAAATTTCGGAGCTCAAAGGAGAAGAAGAAAAAAAACTCAAGATGCTCCAAACCCCAAGATTTTCAGATCAAAATGGAGGTCTTGCAAAGCACTACCACTTTAATGAAGGCACAAGGGTTGGGTCTTACTAAACCAAGATCAAAAAGTAGAGAGAGAGAGAGAGAGTCCTAGAGAGAGGAACTCTCAAATTAGGGTTTTGAAAAGTTAGAGAGAGAGAATGGCCCAAAAAAGTGATTCAAAATGCTAAAATTCGGACTGATATAATACACAGTCCGCTCGAGCGTGGAACGCCCCACTCGAGCATCGAATGCACACTTTCAGAAGTTTTGCAAACGACGGTCCCCGCTCGAGCATGAAAGTGGATGCTCGAGCGTCCGATGACCTGCAGAGAAAAGTACTGAGGGTTAAATAATCCCGCTCGAGCGTGGGGGGCAAAATCTGGGCATCAACTCTTGGTTTCTAAACACAACCAACCTGTTTCAAACCTGCCCAACACATCCCAAACTCAAGTATAAAGAATTAAAGGATGGAGATGCGATAAAGACACAATACGCATCTACGGAACCGAGTCCAGAATACAATAAATTAGGAAAGAAAAACCGGGATCGCTATGATATTTGTATATATAATTTCTATTTATGTTATAAAACATATTTAAAAATATACTTACAAATTAAAATTTAAATAAATATATTGGCCAAGTAACTTATGGATTGGATATAAACCAAGATAATTCTGTAAGGATTAGGCTTGAGCCCGGATTGGAGAGACTGCCGCGCACCATGAGCGACAGTCATTGTTGTGCGGTTAATGGAGCTTTTTTTGTCCTTCATTCTGACAATCCAAATTGTTCACTTTTTAGAAGATATTGAGTAGAATATACCTATAAAAATTTAAGTTAATCGGAGATTGGTATCCTTTTCTTTGAGACATATTTGTATCTAAAAAATTGAATAGTAAATTTAATTTTAAGTATAAATATGAATACAAACATGTCTTGATCAAAGGTATACCGAAGTTCGATTAACTTGAATTTTTGTGTGCATATTCTACTCAATGTCTTCTAAAAATTAATCGGTTCAGGTCATCGAAATAAAATACAGAAAAGACCCCATTAACTGTGCAACAGTTACTATTGTGCATAGTGCGCAACAGCCTTCCCAAACTAGCTTGAGCCAAGAATTGTTGTCATAAAAATTGGGTCAAACTCAGTATTTAGGCTATTTTTAGTATTTAATTCAATACCAAAAATCTCAAACTAATCCATACCCATCATGTAGCGCCCTCAAATTAAAGCATACGACAATCATGCATAAAATCCATAAACATAATAGAAAAGTTATATTTCATTTATCAGAGTTTCCTTTACAAAAGATATCACATGCATTACATTTTCATTGATGATTATCCTGTAACTATAACATGTAATTCTAACTCCAAATAACAAAGTAAATGCCCTTAAGGCTTACAACTTTTCCAAGCTATTACTTGGTTACAGCAAAAGAAGAGTTCTAACTCTATTACAAATAAAGCCATCGACTTGAGTTTACAATTAACATAAAAAATAAATCATCAAAATGGAGCCTTCAACTCCTAAACCTCCCAAGCTAAGATCTTGGAGGCGGTATCTCACCTGCACCTGAAAATGGTGTCCCAAGTAGGGTGAGCCAAAGCCTAGTAGAGATATGCTAAACTAAATATGAGAAGTAACTAAAACATTAGCATTCGATAAATGGTTAACACTTATAAACCAACTTATACCATTTCCATAACCAATCAACACTTACATCATATTCGATTCAATCAATTCATTGATATAGCTCAATATTATCCAAACAGTTTAACTACAACTCATGTATCAACACTTCAATAACAGACATCATTCAACACTTCCAATCACTTGCCATTTTACGGAACTACGTCCGAGGGAACCGGCACCCAAATATATATAAGATTTCGGGACTTTCACCCTGGACACTCTAGCCAACTTAGTTATCAATGAAGTCTATCCCCTATCTCCTCCCACACAATGGAGTACATCCCCTATCTCCTCCCAAACTAGATACATATACAATGTATTTAACACGTCGTCATATACAATGACCAATTAAATCACACATTTAATGTTAATAACCAACTGTCATATTCAATGACATATTCCAATTGAATAGTTTCCATTCACCTAATCATCATGCAATTTCTACAACAATCATTGCTATCCTCCGATAACCCAAAACAGATATTTCTAAACAGATAATTAAATTTATCAAATAAATAAATTATCACATTTTCCATAGGTGAGTGATTCCTCGATCCAACTACACCATCTAATCACAATTTCTTCTCATTTCATGATTCTCAAACCAATTTCATGTTTCCACATTTATTTCACTATTTATACAAAATAGTTATTTATTTCAAATTAGGGCACTTTCGCCCAATTCTCAAATATTGCCCCTAAGGCCAAATTTCGCCCACTATACACAATTAACCCATTGTTAAGATCTCACATACACATATGAAGCCCAAATATGAAAAACCCCTCTTTTAAACATTCAAACTCAAACCCCTAACTTTACACAAAATTCTCAAATCCCACCATTTATACAAAATGACAAACATTTATGTCAAAAACTCATGTTAAGGAGTAGATTATCCCTACCTCAAATGGAGAAGCTCAAAGGAGAAGAAGAGAGAAACCCAAGATGCTCCAAATCCATACTTTTTTGGATCAAAGGATAGCCCACGCGATGCTCTACTTTTTTTACAAAGGAAGTATGGTAGAGACACTCTAGATCAAGTGTATTTGTAGAGAGAAGGGGTATTTTAGAGAGAGAGGCTGCCAGATTAGGGTTTGGAATGAAAAAGAAATCAAAAAGTGTTCTTGAATCATGCTGCTGCGAACTGATATATACGAGGCTCGCTCGAGCGAAGGACTTGTCGCTTGAGCAACCAAACACAACAAGGACCTCGCTTGATCGCAAAAAGCGTCGCTAGAGCGAACAATGCAAAGCTTTAGATCTGCCACTCATGCAAACGCACGCTCGAGCGCAAGAGTGCTCGCTCGAGCGAAGAGACACACCACACAAAGCTCACTCAAGTGCAAGAAACCTCGCTCGAGCGAAGAAACAAATACCGAAGGCTCGCTCGAGCGCAAAAGACCTCGCTCGAGCGAAGAAGCAAAAACCTGGGCAGTAACCATTTGTTCTAACTCACAACCAACCTGTTCCAAACTCACCCAACACATCCCAAAACTCAAATACAAGGAATCAAAGAATGGAAACAAGATATAGACAACAACAAACAACCACGGAACCCGAGTCCGAAACACAACAAAGGTCGGGGTAGAACCTGGAGCACTATACATCACAACTTGACAAACTATGATATAATGTAAACATAAAGTTCAAATTTATTATTATCAAATATTTTTACTAATTAACCAATCAAGTTTTTAGATTAGTTGTAAGGCTAGGGTTAGAATATGGCTCAAAATTTAAGACAACCCAATATTAGATAATTTTCCATACATAAATATAACTAAGGTCTCGTTTGTCAACTATATATTTTAGCCAAGGGATCAAAAGTCACTATAAGTTATTACATCACTCTCTCTATTTTTCTGCACATCTGCTTGTAAAAAGTCAAAAAAATACTAAAATAGTTTGTTTTCAAACAAGACCTAACTATTCATTTAATAGTTCTAAACATAAGTGTACATTTTGTTTTTACCCAAGTTCAATTTTTTAAATAAATTTGCAAAAATATATAAATATTTTTGTTTTTATTATAAAAATACTTACAAATTCCAATTTAATATTGTAAAAATATATAAATATTTTTGTTTTTATTATAAAAATACTTACAAATTCCAATTTAATATTGTAAAATAGATCAATTGATTCATAAGTTGGACGTATACCAAGACAATATTTTAATGATTAAGTTAGGGTGAAGTTGGCAAAATAGTTAAATTGACTAACTTTTAAGTCTCCTTGTAATATCTAACCTAACTCTACAAGCTAGCCCTAACAGGAAATTATATTTGCACACACCTACTTATCTCAATGGACACACTTAATGAAATATTATTTTAATGATAATTATACACTAAAGTAAAATGATTATAATGGATATCAAAACACACTCTTAATATTATATTCAAATTTTCTCTATACACATTTTTTTTAAACAAAAAAATCTCAGTGCACATATTGATAAATTCACAAATTTTCAACCAAACCCAAAGAACTACAAAGTTATGTGGAGGAACATTGCGAAGCTAGTCTCTTGCAAAACCGCAACAAGTTAGAACTTATTCTTCCTTCTTATCTTCTGTATCTCTTATTAGAAGACAGAAGTTTGACCCTTTTGACTTTAATGTTGCAATCCATAAGTTCTTTAGTTAATAAATGATTATGAACCCTTGCACATTCTCTCCGTAGGTAAACTAAAGTAAGGTTTCTTCTCTCAATATCCTTATAGCTACCGTTCTTTTTTCAGTTCAGTCAAGCTTATGGAAAAAGAAATGAAAAGTACTCAAAAATGATGACAAAGATTGTGACCATCTCTATCCCTCCCTTTCTTCTTGATAATCAAACAAAGCCTTGAGAAAAACTTTTCTGATTTCACATTACCATATATTTTTTTTTCATTGAATGTTTATCAGGACCGCATTTGATTTCGCTAATTACTCATTTTTTTCTGAAAAGTAACAACACTGAAATTCAATAATGTTCTAATTTAATATATATCTGAATTCAATGCATTCTATCACCACTGCTTCTTTGTTTCTTCATTGTTTCTTCATGTGTCATTCTGATACATTAGGTGTGTGGAAGAGGAAACTAAAAAAGGTAAAGGTGTGTGGAATGAGGGTTTAGATAGTGTGTTTAAAGGAATATGAGTTAGGATATAATTGGAACATTAAGTGTATGGAATAAGAAGAATAATCAATAACCAAACTAATAAGTGTGTGTGCTGAGAAATGATGTGTACTTAGGTAAGTAATTGTGTGAAAATAGAATTTCTCAACCCTAATCCATCTTACCTAAAACTTGTGACTTGCGGCAAGTTATAATTTTATGCTTAAGAACATCCACACAAGGCTTAACAAATTTTGAGCAAAATTATAACTAAAAAGTTACTTTTTCTATTTTATTTAATATTTTTTGTATGTACACCTTTGTCAGACTCTCTATTTTAAAATTTATTTTTATAAAATATTCATTTTTAATTATGCAAACAACCTTCTAGAAGGTTCTAGGATGGTTCTATCCATATTCATCAAAAAGAAAAATAAAACAAAATAAAAAAATAATGGTGCACAGCTGGTTATCCAATAGGATATCTGCTTGAATGTTCAATAATAAATGATAAAATATTATTGTAGACACCCCATTTTTTACCGACCTTAAGACTCAGACGTCATCGATTGAGTGCTCGGTGATAGTTCTTGTTTGTGCTCGTTTTGAGTTTCCGGAGTTTTCGACTGAGTGCCTTGCCTCTGGGCCTCTGAACTCTTTGTGTTTTGGCTCAGTTTTCGTAAACTAAGCCTTGTTTTCCTTGCCTGGAGGGGAGAGAGAGGTCCGTAGACCACTTTTCCCTCTGGTAGGCCAGTTTCCAATTTCCGGGGCCTTTGGCCGAGGGCCTCGTCTTGTTTCCCTTTTGGTTTGGTTTTGAACCAAACCATGTTTTCCCTTCCCTAGAGAGAGATGGAGGTCTGTAGACCACTTTTTGTGGTCGTAGACAACTTTTCGCTCTTAGAGACTAGTTTCCGAATTCTGAAGCCTTCGATCGCGTGCCTTGTCTCGGGGCCGCTTAATGTTCTCCTCTTCGCTTGGTTTTTCAAACCACGCCTTGTTGTCTCTACCTAGAGGGACACTGAGGTCTGGGAGACCACTTTTTCTGGTCGTAGACCCCTTTTCACTCGTTGACCGCTTTTGGTGCTCAGAGACTTATTTTCGAGGTTTCCGGCTGCGTACCTGGACCCCCGGACTTTTGTCTTTCATTCTTTTTGGTTTGTTTTTGGCACAAACCATGTTTTCCTTGCTTGGAGGGTGGAATAAGGGTGGGAGACCAGTTTCTCTCCTTGAAAACCAATTTTCCTGCCTGCCAGCCAGTTTTTTGGTCGGCCAACTAGCCTTGGAGGCCTTTGGACCACCAAAAGTGGTCGGCCACCATGCCACCACCTTGCTTTTTGTGTGCAGACCACCTCTCCCCATGGCCGACCACTTTTTTTCTGGGAGACCACTTTCACTGGTCGACTAACCAGCTTTCCTGCACCTTTTTGAAGATCTTTTCTTGCCAGCTATGACAGCTAGAAGGTACAGAAACCATCCTCCATACACGTGTATGGAGGGATGGCTTTGAACCCTTAGCTACCTCAACAAGCTTGAACTTTGTTTTACTATAAAAGGGAGGTCCTCTCTCCCTTCTCCTGGTTCGTAAAAAAGTTACTTGAGCTATACATATCATCTATCTCTATACTTCTTCATTTCACTTCATATTTGTGCTCAAAAAGTGCTATTCTTCACACTTTTGCACACAAACACATAGTGAAATACCATACTCTTGTTGCTAAGGCACTTTGAAGTTGGTTTCGGTATTTTTGGACTGGTTTTGATCCTAAAAAGCTACTGTAGTTGTTGCTCTAAAGTTGTTCTACAAGGGTGAGCTTCCAACCTCTTAAACCCTTGTTTTTTATTAAGCTTTTGGCCCTATTTGCATGCTGTTTTAGGCCTAACTTTCTACTGAAAAAAGTTTTGAATTTGAGTGCTTAACATGTTAATTTAAGGCAACTTTGGTGTTGGGGGTGATCTACTCCCTTGCATGCCTTGTTTGGCTTTGTTTTGCACCATCACTTTAGGCCCTTGAGATCACTTTCTCTTGGCCTTTTAACCACTGAAATCTGGTGGATTTTCATTGGTAAAACTTATGTTTTGAGGTCTTAAATAGGAGAGGGTCATCCATTCTCCTTGTGTCTTGAATGCTTGTCTTGTATACTTCATGTTTGAGCATGTCTTTCTAGCATGTTTTGGCCACATCTCAGCATGTTTTTGGTGTTTTTTTTGCCTTGTCTTAGCTCAGATTTGGTTTGGTTTGATAGCCCCTTGGATGCTCCTTGCACTTGTAGTGCAATTCCACAAACTAGCCTAACATGCATCATGCTTTAGACCATCATTCTAGTGTGATTTTGGCTCAACTCCAAGAACCTTTTGGCCATGTTTTACCATGGTTAAGGTATGATTTATGTTATTTTGGTCATGCATGCCATGCTTTGTATAGCCTTAGTGCATTCTAGCTCACTAGCTTTGAGTTTCCAAGCCACTAGCATGCATTGCTTGGGCCATTTGCATGATTTGGCATCATTTGTTATGTGATTTCAGAGCATGTTTCATTGTCATGCATTCACATCCTTCATTCTTTCAATGCTTTGGAGGGTTGGTGTTTTGTGCCCTAAGTATGAGCCATTGTGTATGCCATCATGCCTAGGCTTTTGGGCCACCATTTCAATGTGTTTTGGGTCTCATTTTTCCATGGTACAACTCTATTTTTGGTTGGTTAAAGCATCCTTCATTTGCTTCTTACACTTGTAGTGTAAGTCCTCTTTGCTAGCCTTGCATGACTAATGAGTAAGCTTGTTATTCTTGCATGTGTTGACTTGGTCTTAGCCCATTTTTTGGTGTTATTTTGCCATGACATAACTCTGAATTTTGTTGGTGGAGTCACCTCATGCTTGGTTTTGGTAGGTGCAGTGTAATCCTCCCTATTGCCCTTGCATGCTCCATGTTTTGGCCCTTCATGCTAGCTTGTTTTGGCTTTGCTCCATGCATGTTTTAGCATCATTTTGGCATGCTCTAGGATTGTTTTGGGTTGTATTGGCTATATGCTTCATGTATTGCATAGCTATAGTGTAAGTGCCTATGTTAGTTTCAAGTTTTGAGCACCATAGCATGCTTCATTTGTGACATGTACATGATTGGGTATCATTTACCATGACATTTTAGAGCATATAGACTTGCCATATTCCCACTTCTGTCACCGTTTGAGTGCCTCTAAGGGTCATGCCATTGTTGCCTTGTTTGTGCCCTAGCTCGTATGCATGCATGCCTAGACCTTTGAGCTCCCATCTCAGCATGTTTTGGTCTTTGTTTTGACCTATTCGAGCTCTGTTTGTGGCTGGTTCATCCATTTGTGCCATGCATTGCATGCCTCTTGTGTAGTCCCATTCACTAGCTTTTATGCTTAAGGATTCTCGCATGCCATACTTGTGTTGTTTGAATGGTTTGGCACCATTTCACATGACATTTCAGTGCATATGGTGTTGTCACACTTCCATGTTTGTCACTCCTTGCTCATGTTTGAGAGTTATGCTTTTATGCTTAGCTCGTGTGCTAGAGCATGTGCATGCTTTGTTGTGCATTTCATGCCATCATTTTAGCATTATGGCCACTGTTTTGGGCATGATTGAGGTCTGTCCATATTTGGTTTAAGTCCATTGAGCATGTTTGTTTGCATGTCGTTCGCATGTTGTTACATTCCATGTTGTTTGCATGTGCAAGCATTGCATAGTGTGTGCATGTCTTGCATTGTGTTTGGAATTTTGTGTTTCGAATTTTATGCATGCCATCCTAGCATTGGTAGAATAGCATATTGTATGCTTGTTGCATTGCATTATGTGGTTACATGCTCATGTTGTTTACATTATAGTTCCCATGCTCATGTTGCATTGCATTGTATTTCCATGTGCATGCATTGCATTGTGTTTGGATAAGGTGTTAGTCCAAACACAAGAAACGAGGGACGTTTCATACTTGAAGTGATGAAACGTGCCTCGATTTTCGGTCGCTGACCCTCTTGATCAAGCATGATAGAGGTTAAGGCCCTTATGTGTTATTTGTGCATTCATTTACATTGAATTGTGCAATCTTGGCATCTCGACCATTGTGCATTGCGATACTCGGTTGGTGGCCCGAGAGTCGAGAACCGCACTCCCTTGAGATCATGAAATGATAGGGAGAGTGGTTGTACACACATATCTTGCAAATACATTGCCATGCCCCTTCTTGTTCTCTGTTGCAGCAAACTGGAGAAGTGCAGCAAAAACTGGTCGGCAAACCAGTAAAAGTGGCTGGCCGACCACTTTTTCTGGTCTGCAGCAAAGGCAAATGGTTGGCAGGTGGTTGCCAACACCACCAAGTGGTCGGCCATGCCCCTGGAGGTTCCCATGGTGGAGCAAAAGCTATCTGGAGCTTTGTACAGTGTTCTGAGAACAATTGAAAACAGAGGCAAGTTGGGCATCACGATGGATTTTCGAACGAGGCGAGCAAGCATGCCCACACTTCTCGCTCCAAGGCCCCTTCTATTTTCTTTACTTAGTTGATTTGCGTAAGCTAGCTAATGCATTCGTTTTTGTACTTAAGTAGTTGATGCCCCTTAGCTATTCAATTTGTGTTGTAATAACTAGTTAGTTAACTTGTTAGTTAATTAGCTTGTTTTGTAATAATTAGTTAACTTGTTAGTTAATTAGCTTCGTTTTGTAATAATTAGTTTGATTAGCTCAGATTAGCCAGTTAGCTTATTATTCGAACCCTCCGTCGAGAGGGCACAACTGTTGTAATAAGCGTGTGTGTGTGATGCATGTCTTCCAATCCCACTTCTTTCTTCCTTTTATTTACCAGCTTTTGATGGTTACTTTTAGGGCATATCTCAATTAGCATAATTATGCTTCATATGCGTGCATCATTCATCTGTCTTGCATGCACCGGGCTCGGCGCATCATACAAACTGCATTGTATTTCAATACCAATTTGAATACATGTTATCAAGTGATGCATTCACATGACATCTTAGAATAGTCGAGCCTATTTTAGCGGCATTGTGTATGTGTTGCATTAGGCATTCTTGGCATAGCTAGGATCATGCAATGATTACTAACTAGCTTCTTTCTTTGGCTCGGAGTACACTGTGAGTGTTTACGCTTTAGCATATTGCATGAGATGTGTATGTTGCCATGTTTAGCATGCTTGGCATGAGGCTAACTGCTTAAATGATTAACTGCATGAATGCCTGTGGATTAAGGTTGGATTTCTTGAATTGGGACAATTCATCAAAATGTGAGTTTTAAGCCCACTTGAGGTGGCAAATCGTGTTGTTTTCTAAGCCCACTTAAGGGTGGTAAAATCCACGACTTAGCCTACTTGGGAGTAGCACTTTAAAACCATTTTCAAAAAACAAACATGAGATGTTTTGTTCCAACTTGAGTGATTTAGTCTATACTTCGATGTTGTACGCATCACATAGTAATGTCAGATTAATAAATCGGAATAAAAACACATGTGTTTTCAAAAATAACATATCATGTTAGTAGAGGCCGATCCTTTGATCGGGCAAGCCGGGGTACTCATTTCAGGACCTTCCCCTCTCGTACCCAAGTTCCCGAGCCAAGGCAACTTTGGTGATGAAGGACACATGGCCTTAGGCACGAGTCAGGGTTTTATAAATTTTGCAAAACAAAGTATTTAGGTGGCGACTCTGAAATCTTGGAAAGCAGTCCACGTTTGGCGCTTTTTGATTAAAATCGATATTCCAAAACGATTTGCCGGATTTGGACTCTTTGGTGATTTATCAGTCTTACATCGCACTTTGTGAGATTAGATTCAAAACCGTGACCCAAGTCCGAACTATAGTAGCTAAGAACAATGATTCGTGCCCTCGCACGCGGAGCAGAGTTCTGGGCAATCTACAGTTTCTGGCGACTCTGCTGGGGATTTAGAGAACTTGACTCGAACACATGATATCTTGTTTTGACTACACTCATGTGTTTCTTTGCATTGCATTTGCATTGGTGCGCCTAGGACACCGTGTTTGCCGTATGCTATTCCTGAACGGTTTGCCGGAGGCTTGTGTTGAGAAGCATGCCATAAGGCTGACCAGTTGTGGGCTCTGCCACGATGGGAACATAAGCCTCGATTTTTACCGGGGCACCCTTTTTTTGACCATTCGACCTAGTGCATATTGGAATCCATAGTGACTATTCCAAACTAGGATAGGTTGCTTACCTGATTGTAGGTTGTTTGAAACCGCTGTGTGTGTAGTGAACCCTAGTTCTTGACAAAATAGGACAGGGAAACCTTACCCCTCCATAGGGGTGTTTTGGCTCTCACTTGCTTGCTATGTGCTTTTAGAGCGTGCCTCTACAAGAATGCATGTATCAGTTTGCAAGTCTAGGTATCAGGCCTGAGGGCATCAATATTTAAAGAATCAGTTTTACCTGAGGGTATCAGATTTTGGGCAGTGATTTGGGAACAGTGATCAGTATTGAGAACAGTGTGTTCGGTTCACAAACGCCAACTGTGTGTTGTCATGCCAACTGTGTGTTGTCTTTATTTAAGCCGTCATGCTGTCCGTTTTTCTGGTTGTATGTTTCCTTATTATGCTTTATTTATCTTTTTGCAAGGTAGTTCAGCACAATTGCTTCCGACCAAGCAGATATTCCCCAAGCACTCTGGGTTAGATGTCGAAGACTTCATCGATTCAAGGATCTGATAGACGGATAACCAGTGTTCTGTTCCTTACCCCCGATTGCTAGACGGAGGTCAGTTAGGCACAGTTCATCAGTACAGCGGTTACCAGATCAGTGGTCCTTATCCACCCCGCCAGTGAGCTGTCAGGCTGAGGTTCCAGTTTTACCGCAGGGAGAAATACACCTATTGTTCAGTTAGATCAGCACCTTATGGTAGGCATGGAAGAGATGATGCGTCAACTCCAAGAAACTATGTAAGCCATGCAGCGGGATGTCACCGTCAGGCAGAGTTTACCGCACGCCAGGCGGAGGTTGTGGCTCAACAAACAGGACTGATTGTCAGACTTCAGCAGCAGCAACAACCACAGCAAGCCAGAGCATTTGCTTCGCATCCACCTCCTTCCCCACCTAGAGTTCCAACACTCGGGGAGACCGCAAACGTCCAAGAAAATACGGACGTCCCAACGGGACCAGTTCCGCCCCCAATCCTACCTCAGTTGTCCAAAGCGCCTACCAATCTAGTGGATACACCGTTTGAGTTTGAGGTGGATCCAACAGCGCTGAAAGCGAGCAAGTTAGAGAAACTATTCAAGAAGGCTCAAGGCATTAACTCCATACTAGACATAGAGGATGGATACACCGATTCGGCAGTGACTTTGCCGGACCGGTTTAAGATGCCGCACATAGACCGTTTTGACGATTCTGGGGATCCCATTGTGTACCTGCGGTTGTTCTTGGATATCCTAAGGCCAATGGGCCTCTCCAGATTATAGAAGCTTGCTATTCGGCCGGACCCTGTCGGGTGTTGCGGCTATTTGGTATGCAAAGCTGGAGGACTCTATCAAGAGAAGCTAGAAGGAAATGGCTGAGGCCTTTGTGGCTCAATACTCCTACAACACGCAGATCGAAATCACAACTCGTCAACTCGAGACAACTAGACAGGAGCCAAAAGAGAACTTCTCTGACTTTGTAACCCGTTGGAGGGCCAAAGCTTCTATAATGACCATCAGGCTGGTCGACAAGGATCAGATACGGATGGCTGTGCGCAACCTCCAACCTAAGCTTATGCAAAAGATGATTATCCTACCCCTTCCCACCTTTGCAGATTTACACAAGATTGGGGTGCAGATTGAGGACCCCATGAAGCAGGGTCTTATTAATCATGAAAGTGATCAGCCAAAGAGGGCATTTTCCCGCAGTATGAATGCAGGCACGAGCAATGCTGTAGCTGCCAGAACTTCAGATGTGGGCATGGTCACCACCACCACCACTCCAAAAACCCTTACAGTTACACCCTTTACCGGTGTGTCTGGAAGTAGCTCACAAACAGCCAGATATGCACTCCTAGGCCAGAGAACCTTTACTTCACTATATATGCCTCTGTCCAAAGCTCTAGGGGTTCTGATCAGGAAGGGGCATTTGAAGCCCCTGGAGTCGCGGCCATTACCAGACAAACATCCTCCCTTCCTTAACCTAGCCAAATACTGTGCCGTTCACCAACAGCATGGTCATGACACTGTCCAGTGCTTTAGACTGCGTCACGAGATCCAGGATCTCGTTGACAATAGGGTGATCGTACCTCCAAAAAAACCAAATGTCACAACCAACCCTCTCCCACGTCATAACCAAGCTCCACCACCTAAACGCATCAACTTGATCCAAACTGGGGTTGTGTCATACGACCCTAGCATATATATCACCCCTTCTCACCTACCCAAGCCGGAGGTGTTCATTCCAGCCAGCATGGACTTGTGCATGTTGAGCACCACCCAAACCCAACTTGAACAAATGGTGGTGACTACCAAACATAGAACAGGGATGACTTTGGGGGTAGATGAGAATGATGATTCAGAGCCTGAGGGGTCTACGAGCTTTGTGTACAACCCGAGTGGTTATATCACATCAACAGATCAGCTTAAGCCGAGGGTAGAGTTGTCGGTTGGGGCAGAAATCAGTGTGGTTCATGATGATGGACCTAATCAGAGGCTAGATGAACTAGCAGAGCTGGAAGAGGATATTGCAAATCTACAGTTCTTTGAAGAGCAGGACTTAGGGGACGTGACTGTCAACTGGTTCGACTTGGATGGGTCAACAGAGAATACTGGGTGGCTTGACGACCAGCCGGATGTTGTTGAACAACCTCAGCCAGAACAGGGGCAATCAGGAACTGGGACATCATCAGTGGTCGGAATGGCCGAGAATCAGGGGAAATCACCGGAGAGCACCGGTGTTAAGAATTTTGCTCGGTATCCAGGCAGTTTGAATACAAAAGATACTGAACAGCAGGCTGCACTGAAGCAGTTTGAGCAGGAAAAGGCTGAAGATTTGGAGAGGGCTAGAATGGCCAAAACCTCTGCGGGGACGGAACGTGTTGTGCGCACAGGAATAGTTGCAACAGAATCGGATAGCTGTCTGTCGGTGGCCGACGGAATATGGTGAGAAGACGATGACTTACAACTGGCCCACACTGATGAAGATTGGGGGCATAATCAACTGGATGATACCTGGTACGTTGAAGAGGTAAATCATATGACGAGGAGTGGGTGGTACTTCAAGCCCCCACACTTAGATTAACCAGTTTGGCCATGATCAGATTTGCCCGGCGGAGGGGATAGAGTATCCAGTTACATTTTCAGTCCGAGGCGCACAGCTAGCTCAGTATGCCACGGCATGGAGGATAAGAGAGCTTCTGGCCCCCGCTCCCACTTTCAGTTACACCCTTTCTGATGAGTGCATAGATTGGCTCAATGAAGAAGCACAGATTGGGCCCAGCTTGGCATCAGAGGCTTCGACCAACTCTGGGAGGAGACGCAAGAACACCTAACTATTCCTCAGATTTATTTGTTTTAATCAGAACTTTTAAGTTTTCTTTGTGAATGTAATTAAAAGCAACTTCAATTTGTATGCAAGAGCAAGAGAACTCTGTATTGAAATCAATAAAATTGAAGGTTGTGGGTACTGAAAATTTTTCGTTCGATCCAAAAATGGTCTAAGTTGTAAAAAGATTAATTTGAACAAAATCAACTTTTATTAAAACTTTTCAAAACCATTTTCAATATGGATCAGAAATGGACACGCCTGAGATCTGTCACTAAGATGTACAACCCTGGATCCCGACAACTGGAAAGTTGCCCCTAGTTTGAATAGCACTGCACCGGAGATCACAACCGAAGTTCTTGAATGCGGATCAGACAAAGATGACCAACATAATCACATGGACAAAGTTGATCGGGGAAGTGTTTTATGGCTGGACTTCAGAATGAAGTTGCCTACATATCCCAAAGATGGAAATCAAGCCTTACGTAGTTCGGCTCAGGTTCACTTGTGTATTAACCCTCACCTTTTACGCTCTAACTTTTGCCAAGGCCGCCCTTTGCGGGTTTTCAACCTTGCGAGCTCAGTTTTTATAATTTCAAATTTTCCGTGCTCTAACTTTTGCCCAGGTCGCCCTTTCGGGTTTTCGACTTAGCGAGCCACTCAGGGGCAATATTTCTTCAACTTGTCCATGTTGATCGGCTGTGAGAACTCTAGGCCATCTAGGTCCATCAGAACGACAGCTTCACCCGACCAAATAGACTTAATGGTGTAAGGACCAGTCCAATTGGGTCTAAACTTGCCCCTGGGGTCATGGATGGGACCTCGGTTGTCTTTGAGCACCAAATCTTCTTCCTTAAAATTTTTGGACTTAACCTTCTTGTTGAAAGCCCTAGCAATTCTTCGTTGATAACCTTGAACATCGTATAGCGCTTTTAGCCTTCTCTCATTAAAGAGCATGAGTTTCTCAAATCTGCTCTGCTGCCAATCTGCCTCAACTATCTGACACTCAACCAGTACTCGTAATGGCGGAACCTCAATTTCGATAGGTAGTACGACCTCCATCCCATAAACCAATGAATCCGGACTCACTCTAGTAAAAGTTCTAATTGAAGTCCAGTAGCCCCACAAAGCAAATGGCAGCTTATTTGGCCAGTCCCGGTAGGTTTCCACCATCTTTTGTAAAATACGCTTGATGTTCTTGTTGGCGGCCTCAACTGCTCCATTGGTCTGCGGCCGATATGTAGATGACTTGTGAAAAGCCATGTTATATTTCTCCAACAAGTCAATCACTTCCTTCTTGAAGTGGGAACCATTATCTGAGATAATCTCGTTCGGGACCCCATAGCGACAAATGATGTTATTCCTGATAAACTTCGCAACGTGCGATGCCTTCAACACCGCATAAGATTGGGCCTCAACCCACTTTCTGAAATAGTCTATCGCGACCAGAATGAACTCATGTCCATTGGACCCCTTCGGAGTGACAGCCCCGATCACATTGATTCCCCAAACTGAAAATGGCCATGGCGAAGTCATATTGTATAGCTTCAATGGCGGGATGTTCATGCGGTTTGCATGGATCTGACATTTGTGGCATCGCCAAACAAAGCCGATACAATCCTCCTCCATGGTGGACCAATAGTAACCCTGTTTGAGGATCTTTCGGGCTAGCATCACCCTGTTCATCTGCACTCTGCACTCCCCTCCATAGATGGCCTCCGTTAGGCGCTTTGACTCTTTAGCCTCAACACATAGCTTATGCATTCCCAGATGACCTCTGTAGACACCCCATTTTTGACCGACCTTAAGACTCAGACGTCACCGATTGAGCGCTTGGTGATATTGCATAATGTGCTCGTTCAGAAGTTTCAGAGTCTTGGCCGTCAGCCCTGCCTCCGGATTTCCGAACCCTGTTCTGTGCCTTGCCTCGGTTTGCGAACCAGGCTCGGTTTTCTCTGTTTCTTTTCCTGAGGGGAGGGAGAGGTCCTGTAGACCATCTCTCAGTGGCCGTGGGATACATTTTGTGGTTGTAGGCCATTTTGCCCATTTCGGAGCCCGGTTTTCGGTTTTCGGAGCCGTCAGGCCGTGTGCCTCAGTTCGGGACCGCTTAACCATCTCCATTCGCTCTGATTTTTGGCATACATCTTATTTACTCCCTTTTGAGGGACACTGAGGTCTGAGAAACCCATTTCGTGGCCGAACGCCACTTTTGGTGCTTAGCAGCCCATTTTCGGGACCCCGAACTGCGTGTTTTGGCCCCCGAGCATTCGTTTTGCATCGATTTTCGTTCATTTTTGGCAGGTACCTCTGTTTTATCACCAGGAAGGTCACTGGAGGATGGGAGGCCAGAAATTATCTTAGCAACCAGTTATATTCCATTTTCGCCCTCCGGCGCTCGTTTTTCTCACTTCCGAGCCAATGTTGAACACCTTGGGGCCACTTTCTTCAACCCCAAACCACGTATTTGTGTTGTACACACATGGGAGGATCCTAATATCATATGGCCAGCCAGAAATTCCATTTGACCCTTTTGAACCCCTCTTAAAAATGACTTATTCTCTCTCCTGTTTTAGAGTTGCCAATTTCGAACCACAGGGTTGTGATGAGGGGACCTAGGAGGACACCTTTTTGTGGTGGCCGGCCAGAAAATCAACTTGACCTTTTTGACCCCTAGCCGGCCGGCTACGGGGGGTGGCCGGCCGGCCACCTGCAGCTTTGAAAGGTGGCCGGTCATGATCCTCACAAATTATACTTTACAGCTGTATAGCTGTTGTCCCCCAGAAATATCTAAATCCGGGGGATATTTTTTGGGGGAAAACTTGCCTCCTTTTCCCCACTTTTTCCCCACCTTTACTCCCTCTCTTTGGTCCATATAACCAGCAGGTAGCATTGGTCTTGGGGGTTAGAAAAAATTACCTTCAAGCTTGCATACAAAAATCCCTCTCCATCTATCTCTTTCAAGCAAGAAACTTCCTAAGTTCTACCACCATTTCTTCTACACCACCAACCCCCACCCTTCCATCCTCCATTCCATAAGTTTGAAGGTGTTTTCCAAGGCCTAAGGGTGCTACAAACTCAAGCCAAGAGTTGCTAAAGACTTGTCTTCAAGGGTGAGTTTCATTTCCCCTTTCTTGGGTCCATTTCTTGTATCATTTGTAAGCCATACATGCTTGCTGTTTTGAACTCCCGCCCTAACTGAAAGTGGCCTTATTTTGAGCTCTTTTTCACTTTTGTTGAAGGGCTCAACACTGTTTGAGCCCCCCATCTTGCACTTGCTTCAATATCTCCTTGTATGTCAATATTCTTGCATGCTTCACTAGCCTATCATTTTTCTATTTTTGGACCATGATCAGAACTGAAAGTGGCCTTATTTTGACCTTCATAACATATTTTATTAAGGGCCTTTGCTTGTTTGGTGAATGCTTTGTATAACTCATGTTATAGCCACTTTTGAGCCTCATTTTGCATTGCATTTCTAGCATGTTTGTATACTGATTTTGGGGCTTCCATAAACTGTAAATGCTTCAATGTTTTAGAAGGGAATTTTTCAGTTTGGGCTTTGCATATACCACTTGCTTCTTTGGCCACCTTTTGGCCCATTTTCTTGCATAAAAGCTTAGCCATATCTATGTTTGTTTTTGGTTTTTTTACAGTTCTGTAAAGTGGCTTATTTTGGGCCCCTCTTCAATGTTGTTGAAGGGCCCTAACCTGTTTGGGGTCAGCAGCTGTGAGTTGCTTCATAATCTCATATTTAGGGCCATTTTTGCATACTAGTTTTGCCCTATTTATGTTTGCTGTTTGGCCATGCTTTGAACTGGAAAAATGCTTATTTTGGGGCTGTCTTGCTTCTGTCTTTTCATTCCATGCACCAATTATGCATGCTTTGTATAGCTGTAGTTCATTCTACGTGCCTAATTTTGCATTTCGGGAGAGATTCCATACATCGGGTGTACTTTGGCCTCATTTCGGGACTGTTTCCCCCCACATTTCAGTGCTGAAATTCCATTAGCATGTTTGCATATCATTTTTCATGCTATTGCATTGCGTATGCCATTGCCTCGATTTGCGTGCCCGTGTGCACGCATTTCGAGGCACTTCATTTTCATCCATCGGCCTCTTATGTGAGCGTGGCTGAGGCTCTCTCATGTTAGTGTAAGCCCATATCATATTTTCATGTCATTTGCATTGCGTATGTCATTTTCTCGATTTGCGTGTCTGTGTGCACGCATTTCGAGACATCTCATTTTCATAGCATTGTGCATATTAGCATTGTATCTTAGTTGCATTTCATGCATGTCATGCATATTGCATCGTGTTTGGGGTAGGAGTTAGCCCGGGCACGGGAAACGAGGTATGTTCCGTACTCCGAGTGACGGAACGTATCTCAATTCCCCAGTCACCGACACTCCGGATCATCCATGATGGAGTTAGGTCTTGTTGTGTTTTCATGTGCATTCATTCCATATTAAGTTGCACATTTCGAATCCTCTGCCATCATGCATCGATATGCGTGATTGGTGGCACGAGGATCGAGGCATGCATATATCTGTGAAAATACATTGCCATACCCATTTCCTGCTCTCTGTTGCAGCAAAATGAAGAATCAGCAACTTTTTGGAGTTTGGCGCGCATTTCAAGAAAAGGTGTAAACGGAGGCTAATTGGGGCATCCCGGTGGATTTCCGCGCAAGGCAACCCAGACATGCATCATTCATCAGAAGCAAGGCAGTCCCTGGCTTGCACGCCAGTTTTGCAGTTTTCTTAGTTAATTTGTTAATTAATTAGGAATTTGTATATTATTCGGACTGTAATATTTGGACTACATTATTTATTCAGACCCTCCGAGTGAGGGCACAACTGTAATAAGTGTGCGTGAGTGTGATGTATGTCTTCCAACCCCACGTCTTTCTCCCTTTTATTTATCCGCTTATGATGGTTAGATTAGGGCATATTTCGGCTCAACCCTGTTTGAGCCCTCCATAATACACTTGCCCCTTCCTTCATTAAAAAGCTTAGGCTCCTCAAGACCTCCATTTTCATCCGAGTGGAAAGTGATTTCGGCGTGTTTGGAGTTCTTCCCTTGCTAGGCTCGTCTTCTACACTTAAGGTAGGGATACCCTACTCCTTCTTATGAGTTTTGACATAGATCTTAGTCATTTTGTATAAATGGTAGATTGTGGAAATTTTGGGAAGCTAGGGTTTGTTTTGAAGTTATAAAAAAAAAGGGGGTTTTCAATTGTTGAGCTCCATATATTTGTGAGACCTTGGGAAAATGGGATTAGTGATGTGAAATTGAGGAAATAGTTTCATTTTGCATGTGTTGCATTAGGCATTTCTGTATACTTAGGGTTATGCATGATTTCTAATGTAGTTTCTATTTTGGCTTGGAGTACTCGGTCAGTTTTATGCTTTAGCATCCTTGCATGCGTGTGAGTGAATGCCATGATAGCATGCTTACCATGAGGCTATGTGCTTATATGATATAACTGCCTGAATGCCTGTGGGTGAAGGTCGGGTTATCTGAATTGGAGTAAATCATCAAATGTTTCAAGCCTACCTGCGGGTAGCAAAACCTCTTTCAAAAAAGGCAAACATGAAATGTTTTGTTCCAATTCGGGCGACCCGGTCTATACTTATATGCTGTGCGCATCACATAGTAACCTAGGCTAATAAACCGGAATAAGAACTCACAATGTTTTCAAAAATTGATATCATGGTTAGTAGAGGCCGGTCTCTGACTAGGCGAGCGGGGGTGCTCACGCAGTGACCTTTCCCAATCGTACCCAAGTTCCCGAGCCGAGGCAACTTTGGTGATGACGGACGCGTGGCCTTTTGGCACCGAGTCAGGGTTTCCTAAATTCTCCCATTTTAAAATATTTAGGTGGCGACTCTGTATCTGGCAAAGCAGTCCATGTTTGGCACTTCTTTCAAAAATCTGTTTTCTCAAAACGATTTGCCGGATTTGGACTCTTTGGTTCAGACTTAGAACCGTGACAAATTTTAGAGTCCTGAGCTGTAGTGACCCCAAAATGAACGGAACGGGACTCACCCTCCCGGGGCGTTCGGGGGACGTCTACAACCTCTCTTATACAGTTTTCCTCCACAGATGATGAATTGAGCAGCCATTCTTCGAATTGCCCTCTTGTCTTTGGCATTTTCCCCTGGTGGATACGCTTCTTTTTCCAAGAAGTTCCAGACATCGTAATACCAGGCGTTCTCATCTTGAACCTGTTCTATGGCAGCAATGGACTCATAGGCTGGTGCAAACTTCTGGTCAATGATGATCAGATGCATCCGGACTCCAAAAGGGATGTCTATCATAGAAGATAGAGTTGCTAATGAATCTACGAACCTGTTGTTTTCTCTTAACAGATGAGCGAAGTTTAGTTTCTCAAACTAAGGAATCAGCAAGTCCAAGGTCTGGTGGTAAATTATCATCTTATCTTCTTTGACTTTCCAATCTCCTTTAGCTTGAGATACAACTAGGTTCGAGTCCCCGATGACGTCCAACCGTTTTGCCCCTAATTCTAGGGCGGCTTCTAAACCAGCAATGCATGCTTCATACTCTGCTTCGTTGTTTGAGACTTTGAATCGGAGTTTAAATGCTAGAGGGATACAGGAATTATCAAGTGCTATTAGCAACACCCTTATCCCATACCCGTACTGGTTTGATGCTCCGTCAAAATACATCGTCCAAAACTCATCTTCGATATGCAAAATAGCCTCATCTGGGAATAAGTACTCAACTGCTTCATCCCCCTCAACTGGGTGATCGGCTAGGAACTTTGCTACCACTCTCCCATTTACTGACTTGCGAGTCATATACTTCAGATCGAATTCGGAAAGCAGAAGCAACCAACAAGCTAGCCTACCCCTAAGTGCTGGTTTCTCAAAGAGACATTTATTGGGATCTAATCTTGAAACCAACATTACAGAGTGAGCTAATAGGTAGTGCTGCAGCTTCCTGGTAGCCCATACCAAGGCTAAGCAAGCCTTTTCCAACGTAGTGTAACGGGTCTCGTAATCCAGCATCTTCTTCCTCAGGTAGTAGGTAGCTCTCTCCACCTTGTCCTCGGACTCCTGTGCAAGCATACAACCCATTGTAGTTTCAGTCACTGAAAGGTACAAAATCAACGGTTTCCCTGGCTCAAGCGGTGACAACACAGGTGGGTTCTGTAAGTATTCCTTGATCTGTTCAAAAGCAGCTTGGCATCGGCCGTCCCATTGGAACTTCTTTCCTTTCTTCAGGAGACCAAAAAGTGGTTCACAAGTCAAGCTTAGTTTTGAGATAAACCATCTTATGAATTGCACTTTACCCAGAAAGCCTTTCACCTCCTTTTCAGTCCTCGGCGGTGGCATTTCTAAGATGGCCATGATTTTGGAAGGGTCGACTTCGATACCTCTCTGTGTAATCAAGAACCCCAGCATTTTCCCTGCTGTAACACTGAACGTACATTTCTGAGGATTCAACCGCAACCGAAATTCCCTGATCCTTTGGAAAAACTTTTGTAAGGCGGTGTAGTGGCCCTCTCTTTCCTTGGACTTGACAATCATGTCGTCCATGTATACCTCAACCTCCTTGTGGATCATGTCGTGCAATATTGTGGTCGCAGCCCGTTGATATGTAGCTCTAGCATTCTTCAACCCAAACGGCATCACTCTGTAACAGTAGGTCCCCCACGGGGTGGTAAAAGCAGTTTTCTCCCAGTCTTCGGGTGCCATTACAATCTGATTGTAGCCTGAAAAGCCATCCATGAATGAAAGCAAAGCATGCCCCACTGTGAAGTCCACTAACTCGTCGATATGCGGTAAAGGAAAGTTGTCCTTCGGACTGGCCCTGTTCAAATCCCTGAAATCCACGCATACCCGGATCCTGCCATCCTTCTTCGGCACCGAAACAATATTGGCTAACCAAGTTGGGTACTCAGATACCAGCAGGAACCCTGCGTCAATTTGCTTGGTGACCTCTTCTTTAATCTTGAGAGCCCAGTCCGGGCGGATCCTTCTGAGTTTCTGTTTAACGAGTCATGCCTCGGGGTCAAGAGGGATCCGGTGCTGTACAATCGTAGGATCAATCCCAGGCATGTCTTCATAGGACCACGCAAAAACATCTTTGAAATCTTTTAATAAAGCGACTAAGCACTCGCATTCCTCCGAAGACAACGTAGACCCGATCTGGGCCAGCTGCGGGTCCTTCTCAGTACCAATATTAACTGTAGTGATTTCATCAACCAAGGGTTTAACAAATCTCTCTTGCACTTGATCAATTAAACGTTGTAAAATCGGAGGAATTTCTTTCTCGTCGTTTTCATCAAAATTTTGAAAGTTCTGGTTAATACAATAAATCAAAGGCACAGAAAAGTACTCAGAAGCCACAGCCATTCCATTCTCATTAATCATTTCCAAATCGTCCGATTCCTCTGTTACAACAGACTCAAAAGAGAAAGAAAAAGACGACCTAGACAGGATTGTGGCATCCGGGTTGTCACCCCCAGGAATACCAGACTCAGACTCAGACGAGCTGGAACCTGATTCCGACTCCACAAACTTAGTGGAATCAGATTCTAGCTCAGTACCTGACCCGGTGCTGCTTGATAAAAATCCCTCCTCGTACTGCCAGATGAGGGAGGGTGCGATGGATGCATCCAAAATGCTTGAAGGTGGGCTCGCAGTTGTTTCATTCCCAATCATGGACACCGAGAAGTTATCCCCCAAGCACTTCTGTACGATCGGAGGATTTGAAAGTAGACAAGCCAGCGCTACCCCCATTTCAATCTCAGTGTTCTCAGAATCCACTTTCCCACACTGCTCAACTTCGACTGATGGGTTTGTCTGCTCCTCGGCAATGTCATCCCCAGATAACTGTAGGTCAAAAAAGATCTCAAAACCTGGCAAGCGACACTTCTCTGTATTCAACCATGGCTCTGGGAAGCCGCAGAATGGAAAATCCTCCCCCTCCCGGACAAAGCGTCTGTTCAGGGTACCCTGGATGGGTTGGTGCATTAACTCATAAGGCTTCCCTGCCTGCTTTGCTCTGGCTCTCGCAGCCATCTCTTTGCCTTTCCTCACCCAATCCTCTTTGGTGGGCAGATAACCTAAACCAAAGGTATGTGGATTGTGCGGCACTTCGGCCGATATTGCAATGCTCTTCTAACCACTCTTCCCTCATCCCATCCCAATGATGTGTTAGAGCTTGTTCATAAGGTACACTGATTATGCACTGACGTATAACCCTTCATCAACAGCTAAGATGTTCTGTACGAACCAAGCCTCAGCCAAAGTAAACCCTGAGAGGAACACATCCTCTGTGCCGTGCTCAATTTCCAAAACTAGTGTAGACACTTCTGGCGGCGAATGGATTGACGAATTCCCAAAAACAATAGCCACCCCCTTCCCGTGAGGGTATTTCAACATCTAGTGCAGGGTGGAAGAGACTGTTTTCACCTGGTGCAACCACGGCCGCCCTAGGAGTAGATTAAAGGTTGCGGGAACGTCCAAGACAGAAAGTCAATCTCACGCTGTCCTGGACCAACCTGAGTTTGAATTTTCACAGTCCCCATCACCTCTTTACTTGTGTTATCATATGCCCTTATCACTTGGGCTATTGGCACAAAATCCGCGGGCTTCAACCCGATCGCATATGTCGTCCTTGACGGGCACACGTTAATAGCAGATCCTGTGTTGACAAAAACCACCGGTATCCATTTTCTTCCACATTCCACAGAGATGTAAAGCGGTTTGTTATGATTAGCGCCCTCAAGCAGTAGTTCTTTGTCGAAAAAGGTCAACATCGGGGAAATCCCTCCCGGAAAAACCAATCCCACTAGCTGTTCAGGCGTGGTGTCTATTGAAAGTTTGGCCTTGTCCATTGCCGATAAGACAGCTTGTCTATGAACACGTGAAGCGATAAGCAGTCCCCAGATAGAAATGTCTGCTTGTATCCTTTTCAACTGTTTTAGCACAGCCTCTTAGTCAAGTAGCTTCTCTTTCTGCTTCTCCACCTCCTTGTCCTTTCCAGACGCCTCTGGTTGATCTAGGTGTGGGGGTTTGAAATACCGCCCACTCCTAGTCATATGGTCAACTTCACCAATATACCAGGTATCATCCAGTTGATTGCTCCCCCAGACCTCATCAGTATGGGCAAGACATAGGTCATCATTTTCCCACCACATTCCATTGGCAATCGACAGACATCTGTCTGGCTCCGTTACAATGGTCTCTGTGCTCACAGCACCTTGCGTTCCTGTACTCGCAGCATGTTCTGTTCTTGTGCCCACAGCACCTTCAATCCCCATAGGAGCTTTGGCCTTCCTGGCTCTCTCAGAATATTAACAGAATGAAAACTTGGAATGACACTAAATACATATCAGTTAGATTAACAGAGACCGAAGTTGATAACCTCGGCCAGTCTCTGTGTGAATCTAATCTTCGCGACAAGATCATAGGTACATACTTAATGTGAACGTAAGTGAAACTTAAGGTCACATTAGGGGGCAGAGAGTTGTAGAATAATATGCTTGGAAGTTGAAATTTATAAAATTAGTTAGTTTAACACTTGTTGAAATTTACAAGTTGAAGTTAAGCCGAGGTCATGTTGAAAGGAAATTGGTCTAACACTTGTTGAAATTTTAAAGAAAATTTACAAGTTGAAGATAAACCAATGTTATGTTAAAAGAAAGTTGGTTTGACACTTGTTGAAATTTTAAGAAAAATTTACAAGCTGAAGTTAAGACGAGGTCATGTTAAAGGAAAATTGGTTTAAACACTTGTTGAAATTTTTAAGAACAATTTACAAGTTGAAGTTAAACCAAAGTTATTTTTAAAGAAGTATCTGGGCATTTGCCGAGATTACCATATTACCAAGATTTGGAAAATAATGGAAGACGGAAGTTTTGATAAAACTTAAAGAGAAGTGGCATGTTTTAGATAAACACTTGTGAAAACTTTCTTACAATGTTTTTCAAGTGTCAAGATAAGGCCGAGATAAACAGTGAGTAAGTATATCCAAGGTATTTTTCTCCGATGAGACTATACAAGAAAGGCATAAATTGAAGACATGCAAAATATTCTAAGTATGGAAGCAATAAAGCATACAAATCACATTGAAAAAATAAATTAAAGAATGCATTCAGATAAGGAAAGAAGGCACTTCGGCCTGACATTAAAGAAAAATTGTTCAGATTACAAAAAGGCACATCGGCCAAATAAGAGCTAAACATTGTTCAAAAAGAAAAAAATACTAAGTACAGAGGAAAAGCATCAAGATTAGACTATTCGGCATCATCAGCTGGATCGGTTTGGGGCTTGGAAGACATCTAAGAACTCTTCTCGGCAGCCTTCTCAATCGCGAGCTCGGCATCGATCTCTTGAAGAGTCTGATCGATGCTCTTCTCGGCGATAAACATATCAGATGTTGTCGTCTCAGGGGTAGCGTCTTTGGAGACCTCATCCTCCTCATCCTGAGTCAAGTCCAAGACTTTCTCATTCAGAGTTGGGGACTTGGCCCCAGCCGCTTCTTTGTTTTTCTCGGCCTTAGCCTGATCCTCGAACTTAACTTCGTCTTCGGAATGGCTTGGAGAGGGAGGGAATGGTAGGACGAGGTTGCTAGCATTCTTGAGAGGAGAATCCTCGGGGACAGCCAACTCTTTTAAAGCAGCCATACAACCAATGGTGAAACCCTTATTGCATGCCTGTTTCACTTGCTTTTTGTAGTCTTCTTTGACGTCGGCCGCCTCCTCGGCATACGCCTTCTCATCCGCCGCTTTGATCTCGGTTTTTTTTGTGGCCAAGGCAGTAATGAGCTCGGCCTGGGCCTCAGCGATCTTCGCTTCGGCCTCTTTCTTTTCAGCCTCGAGGACCTTAGCGACGGCCTCAGCAGCTCCTACCTTCTCCTCGGCCTCTTCTTGGGCCTGTTTTGCTGCATTGGCCTGATCTATGAGCGTCTTCATCTTGGTCTCGGCTCTGTTGCCGGTCTTCAACAAATTAGCAACCTCGTTGGTCTTGTTGACCAACTCTTTCTTGATGTCGAAAGCCTGCATCGCGAAGGAGTGGACGTGCTGGATCACCTAGCAGAAATGCACAAAACAAAAGTTAGTAAAATTCTTTAAGTATGGAAAAACAGAGGATGACAAGTACCAAGTATTGGGGGCTTACTTATACAGAATGCTGCAACATCAAAGCGAAGTTTTCATATTCGCTGACCTCAGCGTTGCGTTCGAGGTCTTTTGGGAAGAGCAAGGCAGTAGAGAGGGCAACACCGACTTCGATATCAGTCGCGCTGTCGCCAGCTCTAACTAGCTTGTCCTCGATTGTAATTGGAGGGGCCTAGGAGGCATCCGATTTTAGGGACCCCGAGGTTGTGGCAGACTCCGACCTCAGCCTCTTTGACCTGGTAGAGTCGGAGGGCTAGGCCTCGGCGGGCCTCTTTTCGGTGGCAGAGGAGGTCTTCTCGCCCTCGGCTAGTTTTGAAATTGGCAAGCTGTCCTCAGCGTCAATCTGAGTCACCGTTGCCTTGGGTTGGGCTTTCCTCAGCCTCTTTGGCTTTGGCTGGGACTGGGATGGTGAAGATTGTACGGTAATAATGTTGGGGATGTCGGCCAAAAAATCATCAGTAACGGCCTTCTTACGACTCATCTCGTCGGTTGCGATGGCGACTGTGACCCTTGTGCCAAAATGGATTGCTAGAAGAGCTGTGGGTGGATTTGCTGGATCGTAAAAGGACGCCTCGGCACTTTGGCGTCTTCGGCTACGGGTCCTGCCTGCTGGAGCGAAAAGTGGCGCTCGACGTCAGCGTTGGAGCTGAGAGAGGGGAATCAATTAAGGAGCTGAAGTAGATGGTTATTTTGCTGGAACAGAGGTTGATCCCTGGTCAGGCCTTGATGATTCAGCTTGAGGAGTTGTTGCTGAAGGAGGGGACTTGCTCTTTTTAGGGACGTCAGGCAAAGTCGATTGGTAGGTTGGGATGAAATCCAGAAGCAGAGGAGCCTTGCGCTGATTAACAGGCAAGTCCAGCAGCCTCTTGAAATCTTTACTGGGAAAGAAGTTTTTTCGGAAGTCCTTTGGTGGCTGGGGACGAACTGCAAAACAAAACGAACAGACGTTAGAACTTATAAAAATATCAAAGTAAGAAAGACTTGAAAGCAAGTAAAAGTGACACTTGGCTTTTACCATCTCCCTCTCTGAAAACTGTTCGGCTTAGGGGATAGAGGTGAAGGTCATCATCTGGATGGAACTCCCAGTTGCCCGAGACGATGAAGTAACCGTCTCCAACACCCTTTTTTGAGTCTGGGAGGTCGGCAAGGAGTTTGTATTCCTTCGACCTCAGCTTTAGGTAGTAGATATAACCTTTTTCTGACTTAAGGCCACACGTGGTGTAGTAGTACTGGATATCGGCGAGGGAAACCTGTAGACACCCCATTTTGACTGACCTTAAGACTCAGACGTCATCGATTAAGCGCTTGGTGATAGTGCATGTTGTGCTCGTTTCGAGTTTCTGGAGTTTTCGGCTGAGTGCCTTGCCTCCGGGCCTCTGATCTTTTTGTGTTTTGGCTCGGTTTGTGGACCAAGCCTTGTTTCCCTTCCCTGGAAGGAGAAGGAGGTCTGTAGACCACCTTTTTATGGTCGTAGACCACTTTTCCTGCTTGGAGATCACTTTTCCTGCTTGGAGACTAGTTTCCGATTTTCGAAGCCTTCGGCTGCGCACCTTATCTCGGGACCGCTTAACATTCTCCTCTTGGCTTGGTTTTGGAACCATGCCTTATTGACCTTGCCTAGAGGGACACTGTGGTCCGGGAGATCACTTTTTGTGGTCGTAGACTACTTTTCCCTCGTAGACCGCTTTTGGTGCCCGTAGACTAGTTTTCGGGGCTTCTGGCTGCGCGCCTTGACCCCCGGACTTTCGTCTTTCATCCATTTTGGTTTATTTTTGGCACAAACCTTGTTTTCCTTTCTTGGAGGGTGGAATGAGGGTTGGAGACCAGTTCTTCCCCTTGGAGACCACTTTTCTTCTCGCCAACTAGTTTTCTGGTTGGCCAACTGGTCTTCTTGGTCTTTGGACCATCAATAGTGGTCGACCACCATACCATTGGCTTGCTTTCAGTGTGCAGACCACCTCTCCACGTGTATAGAGGGATGGCTTAGAGCCTCAAGTGTGTTCAACAAGCTTCTTGCTTGATTTTCTATAAGAGGGAGGCCCTCCCTCCCTTCTCCAAGTTGAGAAAAGTTGCTTGAGAGCTATACATATCATCTATATCTATATCTCTATCTTTGTCTCATTTTTGTGCTTGAAAGTGCTTATTCTTCATACTATTGCACACAAACACACACTCAAACACCATCCTTTTGTTGCTGAGACTTCTTGAGGTTGGTTTTGGAGTTTTTGGACTGGTTTTGATCCAAAAAAGTTGCTGGAGTTGTTGCTCTAAAGTGGTTCTACAATGGTGAGCTTCTAACATCATAAACCCTTTGTTTTGATTAAGCTTTTGGACCTACTTGCATGTTGTTTTAGGCTTGACTTTCTACTGCAAAAAGTTCTGATTTTGCATGCTTGTAATGTTTGTTTAAGGTTTCTTTTGTGTTGGGGGTGGTCTACCCCCTATTGTGCCTTGTTTGGCTTTGTTTTACACTATCACTTTAGGCCCTTGAGATCACTTTCTCTTGGCCTTTTAACTACTGAAATACAGTGGATTTTCAGTGGTAAAACTTATGTTTTGAGGTTCTAAATAGGAGAGGGTCCCTCTCCTTGTGTCTTGAATGCTTGTATTGATGGCTCATAAGAGTGGCATGTTTGTTAAGCTTGTTTTGGCTCCATCTTAGTATGTTTTTGGCCTCATTCCAGCATGGCATACCACTGTTTTGACTTGGTTTTGTCACCCCTTGCATGCCTTTTACACTTGTAGTGTAATCCTTACAAACTAGCTTTGTGTGCTTCATGAAGTAGCATGTCTTTCTAGCATGTTTTGAGTCCATCTCAGTAGGTTTTTGGTGTTTTTTTAGCATGCCATAACTCTGTTTTGGGTTGGTTTGATAGCCCCTTGCATACTCCATGCACTTGTAGTGCAATTCCATTCACTAGCCTAATGTGTATCATGCTTTAGACCATCATTCTAGCATGCTTTTGGCTTAACTCTAAGAAGCTTTTGTTCACGTTTTAGCATGCTCTAGCTCTAATTTGTGTTGTCTTGGTCATGCATACCTTGCTTTGTATAGCCATAGTGCATTTTAGCTCACTAGCCGTGAGTTTCCAAGCCACTAGAATGCATTGCTTGGACTATTTACACGATTTGGAATCATTTCATATGTGATTTTAGAGCATGTTTCATTGCCATGCATTCACATCTTTCACTCTTTCAATGCTTTGGAGAGTTAATGTTTTATGCCTTAAACATGAGCCATTGTGTATGCTATCATGCCTAAGCTTGTGAGATATCATTTCAGTGTGTTTTTGGGGTTATTTTGCCATGATATAACTCTGATTTTTGTTGGTTAAGTCATCTCATGTTTGGTCTTGGTAGGTGTAGAGTAATCCTCCCTATTGCCCTTGCATGATCCATGTTTTGCCCCTTCATGCTAGCTTGTTTTGGCTTTGCTCCATGCATGTTTTAGCACCATTTTGGCATGCTCTAGGACTTTTTTGGGTTACATTGGCCATATGCTTCATGTATTGCATAGCTATAGTGCAAGTGCCTATGCTAGTTTCAAACTTTGGGCACCATAGCATTCTTCATTTGTGACATGTACATAATTTGGCATGTGGGTGATTTTTCGACCACACTGCCCGCCTAGTAATCAGCTGGAGAGCACTGGCAGAATAGATGGCTTCAGCTAACCTGTAACAGAAAGAAAAGGCTCCGGCGGTGGTTCTTCCACCCGGGGGTACTCTGACGATCAAGTCAGTATCTCTCTCAAAGATAATCAAGTGCTAAACTTATTGCTCAAAATATAAATTGCGTACTTTAGACCCACGGGGGTGCCTCTCTTTTATAGCCAACTCAATCCTAGTCCCACTAGAAGCCTGACTTCTATGGACTCCCATTCAGTGCTTATTTTGGATTTCTCAAGAGATAAAGATAAACTCCCTAAGAGTTTTATCCTTATCTTAGCAAAGTCTTCTCTTTACTCTAGGACTCTTGCCCCCTTTATCTATTATCCAATTATCTCGGATTCCGATATCTTCGAAGATCACCTCAGCCTCGCCAAGATAACCTCGGCATAACTACCACGACATGTGGCACCTCGGCTGACACGTCGGCGTCACCATGCCACGTGTTGGTACTCAGGAAAATATATCCCCACAACTGCCCCCTAGGTTCTATTACCCCGGCATTCTGAGGTGATGGAACCTATATCGATGTCTCTTTCTATACATTAGCTTACAAACTCTTCAGCCGAGATCATTTATTTCAAGCCGACATGTTCTCTTCGGAGAACAAGAATTCCAGTGAACCTTTTCATATGAGTGAGCTGTCACGCATTATTTACTCAACCGTTTCTCTCACGCGTCTTTACCTTATTTGGCCGTGTTTGTGACGCGCCTATAAACCGCGTTTTTTCTGTGCACGCCGCCTGACGTATGCGCTGCTCCAGGCGCATTAATTACCTTTTGCCACCGTTTTTGGTTTTTGACAAAAACTTTTCCCCCTTTCTTTTCGTCTCTTCACTTTTGCATTTGCTGTTTCTTTCTCTAAAACTCGTTCTTTCGATTCCACCATTGCTGAAGCTCCAAGCTTTGCATTTGTCTTCCTGGTGGAACTTTTGTTGTTTTGCTACATTCGTAACTACCGACTGACTTCGGCAGCCCTCACATCGGCTTCATTTTTTCTGGTAAGCAACTGTTCCTTCTGATTTCAATTCTTGACTGTTTCTGGAACCTTCCATTATTGCTGCTTTGCTCAAATATCTATCTTGTGAATCATTCATCTGAATGTGCTTATTCTTTGATTTGGCCCTTGCCCATATCTTTGAACATACGCACCGTCGCACCACTTTACTGCATTTTTGTCATTGTTCTTGGCTCTGTAGTTCTTGTTTTCTTCTTGCTTTTGAGAACCCGACTTCTGTTCTTCATTCTGAAACTGCGTTCTGGTTTCTTGTTTCCTGTGTTGTTTTCCAGATCTCTGCCTTGAATTTTTGCTTTCAATTTTTGCCTTCATAAACTTAGGTTTGGGATTTGTCCATAGAACCTATCAATTCTTAGGAAAAAATTGAAACAATCCTTACCAGCATATACCTAGGGTTTTGCCGAGGTCCCGATAACCCCTTAAGAGCACCTTCTTTCTGAAACTTAGCCCTCTGACTTTAGGCCGACGTTATGGGTATGTGGAGACATAGGGTAGATACCCCGACCAAACTTGAGTACTTTAGGCAGGAGTTCTCCATCCCTTTCGATGCCCACCTGAGACTGGCTGGGGATGATGACTCCATCATGCCTACCGAAAACGCCATGCCCCTCCCTATTGTAGCCTTTACTGAGTGCGGACTCCGGCTTCCACTTAACATCCTTTTTCGCGAGATTCTGCATTATTACAAGTTGAACCCTATACAACTTGCCATAAACTCTTATCAAGTGATTTTTGGTATCATCGCCTTGGCTAGACAAGAAAACGTTAGAATCACCCTAGCCGATATACAGTATTGTTACACCATGTGCCCTCTTAACCTGAAGGAAAAAGGTTACGTCTACTATCTCAAGCCGAGGTCCACTGAATTCAAAATCGTAGCTGACCTTCCAGACTCCAACAAGGGGGCTGGAGATGATTATGTTATCGCTTCGGGAAACCGGGAGTTTGGTGTAGACGAGGACGCCCATCTCTACCCTCTTCCCCGATCAATTAAAGAGCGCAAGGGTAAGAGCCCAGTGTCAATATTTAGTTGTTTCTGTTCAAGTCTTCAATATTTTATCTGTTTCTAATGTTTGTTTTTTCTTGCAGACGTTCGCAAGCCAGCGAAAGACTTTCGCCAATCTTACGTTCCTAGTAAGGACCTGAAAAAGCTCCTGGACTTGCCTGTTCACAAAAGAAAAGCACCTCTTCTTCTTAACTTTATTCCTACATACAAATCGACTTTGCCCGACATTCCCAAACGAAAGAAGAAAAGCCTTTCTCCTCCTACTGCCACAACTCAAACCGTCTCTACATCACGAACAGATCAAGAGTCAACATCTGACCCAACCAATCAACCATCTACCTCGGCCCCATACTTGGTCCCAGTACAAGAATGAAAACGTCAGTGACGTCTTGTCAAAACTGCTGAGATGGGTCGCCCAAAGCCCGTTGCTCAAGACCTCCTTGCCGACCTCGCAGTTGATGTTGATGCTGAACCAACCCAATCCATGCCCTCACCAAAGCCAAAAAGAATAAAAAGGGCTCAGTCTAAGGCCAAAGCTACTGAGGTTGAGGCTGAGGATGCTCTGCCCATCTCACAATTGGCTGAGAGTAAAAAAACTGCTTCTGCTTCTGCAAAAAGGTCCGCTGAGACCCAGCCATCAGAGTCCACCAAATCAAAGAAGCCGAGGTCATCGTCTGCGACGACCTCGGGTTCCAGAATACCAAAAGTCCCCTGGACACCTGAGATCACTTTAGAAGATAAGCCTGTCCTTGCCAGCGACAGCGCCGATGATATAAATGTCGGCATGGCACTCAGTACTGCTCTACTCCTCCCAGGCGATCTTAAGCGGAATGCCAAGATGAGTGAGTATGAGAACTACACCTTTATGCTGCAACGCTCTGTCCAAGTAAGTGTCTTTGTGCTGAAATTTGTTTTCCCTCTTACTTTGTAAAATTTTGTAACAATTTGTGTCTTGTGTTCTTTCAGGCCATCCAACATGCCCACTCTCTCTCCATGCAAGCTTTTAAAAATCGGCAAAGATTGGCCGACATGAAGAGAGAGGTTTTGCCCTGAAAAAGGAGAACAAAACTCTCGAATCAAAGATGAAAAAACTGGAGGACCAAGCTGAGGCCGCCACCAAAGCCCAAAGTCTAGCCGAGGAAAAATCCGAATCTGCCGAGGCCATTAAGAAGGTTGCTGAGGCCGAGAAGATAGAGGCCAAGGTAAAAAAGGCCCAAGCCGAAAAAGAGCTTCAGGAGGCCTTAGTTACCAAAGATGCTGAGATTAAGGAGGCTGACGAGAAGGCTTATGCTCAAGGAATGGCCAACGTCACTGAGGAGTACAAACTGCAAGTTAGGCAGGCATGCAACAGAGGCTTCTCCTTTGGTTGGATGGCTCTTGCCAAAAAGGTCAACATCCCAGATGACTCGCCATTGCGCAAGGCTGATGATATCCCTCTGCCATTCCCTCCCCCTCCTCCTCCAAGTCATCCTGAAGAAGAATCCGAATCTGAGTCTGAAGATGTGGAGGGGGTGAGGAGGAGGGTTTAATAAGAAAATCCAAGGAGGCTGTTGGGGCTAAGTCTCCTTCTCTGAATGAGCAGGTCCTGGACCTGACTCAAGATGATGAAGTTATCAAGGAGGCTACTTCGGAGCAGGGTTCATCCGACATTCCTCAAATCGGCAAGAGTGTTGATGAAACCCTTGCCGAGATCGACGCTGAGATTGCTGCAGATAAGGAATCCGAGATATCTCTTCAGGAGACTTCTTAGGTTCAGATCCAGCCCGTTGCTGATGCTGAAAAGTCTTAACTTTCATGTCTTTTCTTTTGCACCCTTGTATTTTGTTTTGTTTTCTGGACAATGTAAGCTTCCTTTCATCGCCGATGTGCCTTTCTTTGTTACTTCGAAACAATTTACTTCTGGTAGGCCGTAGTGCCTTCTTTTGTACACAACTGCAACTGTTTTTCTATGGATGCTTTAATCTTTTAATTTCTCTTGATTTGCTTCTGCATGGTTCTATACTTAGAATATTTTGTATGCCTTTCATATTTTGCCACCTTTGTGCAATCTTCTCGGGGTTACATATCTCGGGTATAATAACTACAAGCTTTACTTCGGCAAGATACTGACCTGCAAACTTTTCATAAATTTCAACAAGTGTAAGACGTATACTATTCAATGTCAACTTTGCGAACGTTTCTCAATGTTTCAATCAAGTGTTTAGGCAGTGATTTTAGTCTAACCTACTTGTAAATTGCTACCAATTTCAACAAGTGTTATCATATGCTGTAAACTTTTCTCAAGTTATAACAAGTGTTTAAGCAATGATCTACTTGTAAATTACTACAAATTTCAACAAGTGTTTAAACAATATACTTAGCTTTTACCTTAACCTGCAAATTGCTGCAAATTTCAACAGATGATCACATGTCGGCTTAACATTATCTTGTAAATTGCTACAAATTTCAACAAGTGAAAAGCATCTACACTACCCGACGTCCCGAAAAGAAAGAAGAAGAGCTTATCTCCTCCCTCTGCTACCATTCTACAAACCGCATCAACATCTCGGGCTGACCAAGGGTCAACC
>NW_021027738.1:92794-105218 GCF_004153795.1 Camellia sinensis
GAGAGCCTCGAATGTGAACCTGAGTTCTACTTGGGTTCTCATTTATTCATGTCTCCGAAAACACTAATATGTAACTTTATCAATCATATGTGTTTTAAAGAAAAGGGAAAGATTTTATTGATGACATCGGCCAAAAATGTTGCACATCTAATGATAGAAGAATTTCAAATTACAAGTGTTCCAAGGTCTTGGCAGTGCTTTGCCCTCGTTATCTTTCAAGCCGATAAGCTCCATTGCTAATACCGAAGTAATTTGTAGAGTCTTCCCAGTTGGGCCAAGCTTGCCCTCTCTGGGATCTTTCTTTTGCGACGACTTTTCCAAGACTAGGTCGCCGACTTGAAAATCTCTTGGATTGACCTTCTTGTTGTAAGCTCTAGCAAGCTGTTGCTGGTATACTGCGAGCTGAATTGCAGCTTTCTCTTATATCGTTCTTCCAAAGATCAGATCTCGGGCTAAGAGTATGTCATTGGTGCCATTCTCTACTCCCAGGTTTCTGATCCCTGGGATGCCGATCTCCAATGGGATGACTGCTTCTGTGCCATATGCCATGGCAAAGGGGGATTCCCCTGTTGATCTTCTCGGCGTAGTCCGATATGCCCAAAGTACATTGGGCAACTCGTCTACCCACTTTCCTTTGCTGCCTGCAGCCTCTTCTTTACTTCATCCAAAATTACTTTGTTGGATGCTTCTGCTTGCCCATTGCTTTGGGGAAAACTTGGTGTTGAAAGTAATTCTTGATCTTGAATTTGCACAAAAGTTCTTGATGAGTTTGCTGTCAAACTGTGTTCCGTTGTCGACAACTATTGCTCTTGGAATGCCAAATCTGGTGATGATGTTTCTCCATATAAAGTTTTTGACGTCCACATCTCGGATTTTGGCAAGAGGTTCTGCCTCTATCCACTTCGTAAAGTAATCTGTTGCTACCAGCAAGTATTTTCTCTGTCCAGTTGCCTGGGGAAGTTGCCCAGCAAGATCCATGCCCCATTGGGCAAACGGCCAAGGGCTGGATACTGGGTTCAGGTCAGCAGCTGGCTGATGTATCAAAGGTGCAAACCTTTGGCATTGTTCACACTTCTTCACGTAGGCTTCAGCATCCTTTTGCATGTGGGGCCACCAATACCCCTGGATAATGGCCCTGTGGGCTAATGATTTGCCCCCAGCGTGGCTTCCACAAATCCCTTCATGAATCTCGTATAGAAAATCTTCAACCTGCAAAGGGTGTACACACCTTAAAAGGGGTCCAGTGAAGGACATTCTGTAGAGATGGCCCTCTGCTGTCAGACTGAATCTGGCCAACTTCAATCTGATTTTATGTGCTTCCTTATGGTCTTCTGGCAGCTTTCCCTCTTTTAGGAATGTAACGATTGCATCCATCCAGCTTGGTCCTAAGTCCACGCACATTGTTTTTTGCTCTATGCTCTGTGGTTCTATGCTCGGGCCCGACATATAGTCGATCATAATTGTCCTTGTTTTTCCAGTCTGCATTGAACTTGCCAGGTTAGCCAACGCGTCGGCGTGGGTGTTGTCATCTCGACTAGCTTGGAGTAGTCGGCAGTTCTGAAATAAGGCTGCCAATCTGATGACCTATTTTGCATATGCCAACATCCTTTCGTCCCTGGCTGCAAATTCTCCTGTTGACTGGTTAACAATAAGTTGTGAATCAAAAAAAACTATTACCTCATCTGCTTCTGCTGCTGCTGCCAGTTTTAGCCCTGCAATTAATGCTTCGTATTCCGCTTCATTGTTTGAGGCCTTAAACCCTAAACGGATGGATTGTTCTATTATTTCTCCATCTGGAGATATCAGCAGTACTCCTGCCCTTGCTCCTTGTCGGTTCGAACTTCCATCGACAAACAGTCTAAATGAGTCGCCGATGTAGATGCTGCAGGGTCTGAGTTTTTCCTTCCTTTGCTCTTTTGCCTTTGGCTGGGATTCTCCTTGCTTGCTGGGACAATGCTCATCCTGGCTCAACGGAGCCCGATGTTCGATGGTTTCGGGTGTGAATTCTGCCACAAAGTCGGCCAAAACTTGGCCTTTAATTGCTGTTCTCGGCCTGAACTCCAGGTCATACTGACCCAGGGCTACTGCCCATCTTGCTATCCTTCCTGTTAAGTCTCCTTGTTGCAACAAGGACTTCAGTGGATACTCTGTTAGGACCACAATCTTATGCACCTGAAAGTAATGGTTCAACTTCTTTGAAGCCGTTACTAAGGCTAGCATTAATTTCTCCAGTGGTAGATACCTTGTTTCTGCGCTGGCCAAGGTTTTGCTTACATAGTAAACAGCCTTTTGCTCCCCTTTTTCTTCTCGGATTAGTACTGCACTGACTGCGTGTTCTGAAACTGCCAAGTACAAAAATAGTTCTTCCCCTGGTTCTGGATTGGAAAGAGCCGGAGTTGTGGTCAAGTACTTCTTCAGGTCGGTCAAAGCGACTTCGCATTCTTCTGTCCACAGAAAGTCTGTGACTTTTTTTCACCAAGTTGAAGAAGGGTTTACACTTATCTGAGCTTCTGCTGATGAATCTGTTTAGGGCTGCGGCCCTTCCAGTAAGTATCTGAACCTGTTTTGCCGACGTCGGGCTCTTCAGCTCTAGGATGGCCTTGATTTGGTCTGGGCTGGCCTCAATGCCCTTTCTTGTTACCAGATACCCTAAAAACTTACCTGATCCAACTCCAAACGCGCACTTTGATGCGTTGAGTCGGAGCCGGTATGTTTTGAGTATATCAAAGACCTCTTTTAGGTCGGCAAGATGACCCTTAGATTCCTTGGTCTTCACGACCATGTCATCGATGTAGACTTCTACAGTTTTGCCAATCAAGTGCTTGAACATCTTTGTTACTAACCTTTGGTAAGTTGCTACTGCGTTTTTCAACCCAAAAGGCATTACCTTGTAATAGTACAGGCCTTTAGGGGTGATGAACGCGGTCTTCTCCTCGTCTAGAGGGTACATGGCAATCTGGTGGTACCCCCTATATGCATCCAGAAAGCTCATCTTTTCATGCCCTGAAGTAGCATCTATGAGCTGGTCAATATTGGGCAGAGGAAAGCTGTCTTTGGGGCAGGCTTTGTTGAGGCTGGTAAAGTCTACACAAACCCTCCATTTGCCGTTCTTCTTCTTCACCACTACTCTGTTGGACAGCCATGTTGGGTAGTGAACTTCTCGGATGGCCCTGGCCTCCAGAAGTCTATCTACTTCTTCTTCTACTGCTTCGACGTGCATCAACATCGGTCTTCTGGCTCGTTGAATCACAGGTTTTGCCGACCTGTCGACATTCAGTCCGTGGCAAGTGACCTCGGGGTCAATGCCAGGCATTTCATAAGGTGTCCAGGCGAACACCTCAATGTTGGCTCTCAAAAAATCATCCAGTTCTCTTTCCTCTTCTTCGGCTAAGCCAGAGCCGAGAAGAAAGAAGCGCTCTTCGTCGCCCTCCTGGACGAGGATTTTCTTTAGTGTCTCTTCACTCTTTTCGGGTTTTCTGACACACTGCCAAACAGGTACTCAACTGGAGAACACTAGCAGAATAGATTGCGCCCAAACGACCTGTCACAGAAAGAAAAAGACTCCAGCGATGGTTCATCCACCCGGGGGCACTCCGATGATCAAGTCAGTTATCTCTTCAAAGATAGCAAAAGTGCTTAACTCACTATTCATAATACAAAAAGCGTACCTTAGACCACGAGGGTGCCTCTCTTTTGTAGCCAACACTAACTTGGTCCCTGTAGAAGTCTAACTTCTCTTGGACTTTGGCTTAATGCCTATCCTAGATTCTCAAACAGATAGAGATAAACTCCCTAAGAGCTTTTATCTTTATCCAGACTAAGGTCCTCCCCCATTCTAGGACTCTTGTAACTTATCCGCTCATCTCGGATTCCAGTATCTCCGCAGATAACCTCGGCTTAGCCGAGATCACCTCGGCGTCAAGTCAAGGACACGTGGCATCTCGACTGGCACTTCGGTGCCACCTTGGCCACGTGTTGCTATCCAAAAAAATATGTCCCCGTAACTGCCCCCAAGGTTTTATTACCTCGGCATCCTAAGGTAATGGACACTATATCATTTGAACCCATAGCACGTCGGCTAAACTTGCTCTATCATTGTTACCGAGGTCATCATTTGTCGGCTCCATATGACCAAGACCTGTAATCTGTTTTCACCAATACTCTAGAACCAGTTAACCAAGTTTATTCAAGTTATTTAGCCGAGATTGTCCCCTAGCCGAGGTCTTTGCTTCATTAAATCAAGAACTCCAAGAGTCTCATCACGTGTATGAGTTGTCACGCACTGTATTTCAACCGTTTTTGCCACGCGTCCCTTCCTTATCGAACCGTACCTGACACCACGCCATCAAGTTACGTCACATTTGCGTTCGTCCAAGGCACATTCAATACCATTTTGCCGCATTCTCCGTGTTTTGACAAAAATCTCTTTCCCTCTTTCTGTTTTTTCACTTCACATCTAAGTTTTCCCTGAAACTTTCTCTTTCTAACTTTTTTCTCCCAAATCCTCCATTTTCGTTCTTGAAGCTTTCTGCAACTACTTCATTAATTTCCCTCCAGTGAGGCTTTCGACGTTCTGCCACTCGTACCACCTGCGTTCAACTCCAGCGTGCCTCACACCCGGCTCCATTCAACTCGTACCACCTACTTCCTCCTCCTCCATTTATTCCTTTCCATCACCTTAGCTGTGTGTGCTGTTTTCTGACCACACTGCAAACAGGTACTCAACTGGAGAACACTAGCAGAATAGATTGCGCCCAAACGACTGTCACAGAAAGAAAAAGACTCCAGCGATGGTTCATCCACCCGGGGGCACTCCGATGATCAAGTCAGTTATCTCTCAAAGATAGCAAAAGTGCTATACTCACTATTCATAATACAAAAGCGTACCTTAGACCCACGAGGGTGCCTCTCTTTTTGTAGCCAACACTAACTTGGTCCCTGTAGAAGTCTAACTTCTCTTGGACTTTGGCTTAATGCCTATCCTAGATTCTCAAACAGATAGAGGATAAACTCCCTAAGAGCTTTATCTTTATCCAGACTAAGGTCCTCCCCATTCTAGGACTCTTGTAACTTATTCCGCTCATCTCGGATTCCAGTATCTCCGCAGATAACCTCGGCTTAGCCGAGATCACCTCGGCGTCAAGTCAAGGACACGTGGCATCTCGACTGGCACTTCGGTGCACCTTGCCACGTGTTGCTATCCAAAAAAATATGTCCCCGTAACTGCCCCCAAGGTTTTATTACCTCGGCATCCTGAGGTAATGAACCTATATCATTTGAACCCATAGCACGTCGGCTAAACTTGCTCTATCATTTGTTACGAGGTCATCATTTGTCGGCTCCATATGACCAAGACCTGTAATCTGTTTTCACCAATACTCTAGAACCAGTTAACCAAGTTTATTCAAGTTATTTAGCCGAGATTGTCCCCTAGCCGAGGTCTTTGCTTCATAAATCAAGAACTCCAAGAGTCTCATCACGTGTATGAGTTTGTCACGCACTGTATTTCAACCGTTTTTGCCACGCGTCCCTTCCTTATCGAACCGTACCTGACACACGCCATCAAGTTACGTCACATTTGCATTCGTCCAAGGCACATTCAATACCATTTTGCAGCATTCTCCGTGTTTTGACAAAAATCTCTTTCCCTCTTTCTGTTTTTTCACTTCACATCTTAGTTTTCCCTGAAATTTCTCTTTCTAACTTTTTCTCCCAAATCCTCCATTTTTCTCTTGAAGCTTTCTGCAACTAACTTCATTATTTCCCTCCAGTGAGGCTTTCGACGTTCTGCCACTCGTACCACCTGCGTTCAACTCCAGCGTGCCTCACACCGGCTCCATTCTCTTCGGTGAGTTACTATTTTCCTTATTTCAATTTCTTATTTTTGCTTCAAACTGTTATGCTTGTACACTGCCATGGTGTTTTTATTCATGCTCTTAATTTGCTACTTGTGTGTTGATTTCCCCCATTCGCCATCTGTTTCATGATTTTGATTTTGTATAATCCTGTTTGCTTTTATACACACACACATACACACATGTTGTCATACACTTTGACGTTCTTGATAGCTTGTCACTGTTCTTGTTCTTGTGCACATTTGAATTTCATGCAATGTTCTTGAACCCCTTCTGGTTTTCTTGAGTCTGAATCTTTATTCTTTTATGTTTTCTTGTTGTTTTTTTCCAGATTCTTACCTTTAACCCTCATGTTTTAGTAACTTCAGGATTGGATTTGCTTTAGAACTCCAAACTCTAGGAAAAATTGAAACAAATTCCATTTAGATCCTCAAAAACCCTTACCCCAGCATACGTTTAGGTTTTGCCGAGGTCCTTTAAACCTTAGACAAAAAAAAACACTTCTTTCTGAAATCCAACACCTCGTCCCTCTAGCCGACATCATGGGTATGTTCAGGTGGAGGGTAAACACCCCAACTGAGTTAGAATACTTTAGGCAGGAGTTTGCCATCCCTCGCGATGTTCATCTTAGGTTGGCAGGGGAGGAAGACTCCATCATGCCCAAAGATGATTCCATGACCTTCCCAATGGTTGCCTTTATAGAGTGTGGACATAGTTCCCTCTTGACACCCTTTTCCGAGAAGTCCTACACTACTACAAATTGAACCCAATGTAGCTTGCCATTAACTCCTACTGAGTAATCAATGGTATAATTGCCTTAGCCAAAAGAGAGAATGCTAGGGTTTTGTAGACCGCCCGAAACCCGCTCGCGCGCGAGGGTGCAAATCGTTTGTTCTATTTACTACAGTTCGGACTCGTGTCAAGATTCTGAATCTAATCTCACAAAGTGCAATGTGAGACCGATAAATCACCAAAAAGTCCAAATCCGACAAATCGTTTTGAAAAATCGATTTTAATAAAGAAGTGTCAAACATGAACTACTTTGCCAGATACAGAGTCGCCACCTAAATGTTTTGTTTTTGGGGAATTTAGAAAACCTCACTCGTGCCTAAGGCCACGTGTTCATTATTACCAAAGTTGCCTCGGCTCAGGAAATTGGGTACGAGAGGGAAGGTCATGTAATGAGCACCCCCGCTCGCCCGATCAAAGATCGGCCTTTACTAACATGATATATTATTTTTGAAAAACAAATTGTGTTCTTATTCCGGTTATTAATCTAGAATTACTATGTGATGCGCACGGCATACAAGTATAGACTAGATCGCCTAAGTTGAAACAAAACATTTTATGTTTGTTTGTTTGAAAACAGTTGAAAATGTTACTCGCAAGTAGGCTAAGTCGCGGATTTTGCCACCCTCAAGTGGGCTTAGAAAACAATATGATTTTGCTACTCCGCAAAGTGGGCTTAAAACTCCGCAGTTTGATGAATTGTCCTAATTCAAGCAATCCAACCTTCATCCACAAGCATTCATGCAGTTAATCATTTAAGTAGTTAGCCTCATGGCAAGCATGCTAACATGGCAACATACACATCTCATGCAGTATGTTAAAGCGTAAACACTTATAGTGTACTCCGAGCCAAAACAAAAGCTAGTTAGTAATCAATGTATGATCCTAGCTATGTTAAGATGCCTAATGCAACGCATGCAAAATGCAATGAGATAGGCTCGGCTATTCTAAGATGGCATATAAAATGCAAAAATTGATACATGTATTCAATTTAGAATTGAAAAACAATGTAGTTTGTATGATGCACCGAGCCCGGTGCATGCAAAACATATGAATGGATGTACGCATGCGAAGCATAAGTATGCAAATCAAAATATGCCCTAAAACTAACCATCTTAAGCGGTTAAGTAAAAAGGAGAAAGAAATGGGGGTTGGAAGACATGCATCACACATACGCACGCTATTACAACAGTTGTGCCCTCTCGCAAGAGGGTCCGAATAAGAAGCTAACTAGCTAATCTAAGCTAATTAAACTAATTATTACATCACAAAACTAATTAACTAACAAGTTAACTAATTATGAAGCTAATTAACTAACAAGTTAACTAACTGGTTATTACAACACAAATAAATAGCTAAACGCATTAACTACTTAAGTACAAAACCAAAGCATTAGCTTACTAAACAAAGTAGCTAAGTAAAGAGGCTAAGTAAGCAATAAAGATAAGCCCTCGGGGCGAGAAGCGCATGCATGCTCGGTCGCCTCGTTCGGAAATCCATCCGATGCCCCAACTTGCCTCTGTTTTCAATTGTTCTCAGAACCTTGCACCAAGCTCCAGATAGCTTTTGCTCCACCATGGGAACCTGTAGGAAGGTTGCCGACCACTTGTGCTTCCAACCACTTGCCGACCACCTACCATTGCTGCAGACTAGAAAAAGTGGTTGACCAGCCACTTTTACTGGTCTGCCGACCACTTTTTGCTGCACTTCTCCAGTTTGCTACAATAGAGAACAAGAAGGGGCATGGCAATATATTTACAAGATATGTGTGCACAACCACTCTCCCTATAATGGGGAGTGTAGTTCTCGACCCTCGGACCACCAATCACACACCTCAATGCATGATGGCCGAGAAGCCAGATTGCACAAATCAATGTGAAATGAATGCACACATAACACATAAATGCCTTTACCTCTATCATGATTGATCAAGAGGGTCGGCGACCGAGAAATAAGGCATGTTTCATCACTTTAAGTATGAAACGTCCCTCATTTCTTGTGCTCGAATTAACACTTAATCTAAACAAAATGCAAAGCAACTCAGCATGGTAAACACAATGTAATGCATGCATACACAATGCAATGCAACATGAGCAACCTATCAATGTTAATAGCATGCATACACAATACAATGCAACTTAAGATTCTAGACACAATGTAATGCATGCATGCACAATGTGATGCAACATGATCAACTTATCAATGCTAATGACATGCATACTCAATGCAAGGCAATATAAACAACCTATCAATGTTAATGGCATGCATACACAATGTAAGGCAACATAAGCATGCAAAGAACATGAAAACAAACATGCTCAATGGACTTAAACCGAATATGAACGGACCTCAGTCATGCCCAAACAGTGGCCATAATGCTAAGAAATGAAGGCACAAAAAGGCAAGGCATGCATGCACATGCATTGGTTCATCAACTAAGTATAAGAGCACAACTCTCAAGAGTGCTCAAGGAGTGACAAATGTGAAGTATAACAACAATAATATGCACTGAAATTAGGTATGAAATGATGCCAAATCATTCAAACAACATAAGTATAGCGTACTAGAGTCCTTAAGGCATAAGGCTAGCAAAGAGGACTATACAAACGACATACAATGCATGGCATAAATGAAAGAACCAACCATGGACAGAGCTCAAATAGGTCAAGACAATGACCAAAACATGCTGAGATGAGGCCTCAAATGTCTAAGCATGCATGCATACATATTGGTCCATAAGCTAGGCAACAATGATAGCCCTTAGAGGCACTCAAAGGGTGAAAGAAATGGGAACATGGCAATGCTATATGCTCTGAAATGTCATGGTAAATTGTGGGGATATATTTTCTAAGTACCAACACTGGCATGGTGACGCCGACGTGTCAGCCGAGGTGCCACGTGTCGTGGTAGTTATGCCGAGGTTATCTTGGCGAGGCCGAGGTGATCTCCGAAGATATCAGAATCCGAGATAATCGGATAATAGATAAAGGGGCAAGAGTCCTAGAGTAAAGAGAAGACTTTGCTAAGATAAGGATAAAGCTCTTAGGAGTTTATCTTTATCTCTTGAGAAATCCAAAATAAGCACTAAATGGGAGTCCATAGAAGTCAGGCTTCTAGTGGGACTAGGATTGAGTTGGCTATAAAAGAGAGGCACCCCCGTGGATCTAAGGTACGCAATTTATATTTTGAGCAATAAGTTTAGCACATAATTATCTTTGAGAGAGATACTGACTTGATTGTCGGAGTATCCCCGGGTGGAAGAACCACCGCCGGAGCCTTTTCTTTCTGTTATAGGTTAGCTAAAGCCATCTATTCTGCCGGTGCTCTCCAGTTGATTACTAGGCCGGCAGTGTGGTCGAAAAATCACCCACACAATTTGGCTCGGTCTATGGGAACTTAGAAGAATAGATGGCCAGTGACGGACAGAGGGAAAACATTGGGGGCGACACTCCTGCTGGGAGTGGCAGACCAATTGATCTTGACGTTGAAGGAGACAACCACAATACAGAAACTCATGGCCAGGGCCACGGAGAGAAAGACGTCGGCCAGGAGAACGACGCTTCGAAGAGGACAGACCAAAGCAAGTATTATTAACGAAGATAACCTTCAGGTATGGAGGGATAGGTGCCTACGAAGGGATGATGAAGTAAAAGACTTGGCAAACAAGCTGGCAGACCTTCAGTCGGTCGTCAACTTCATGATGCAGAACAATGTTATGCAGCCACCATACCCGCTGCAAGATACGCCAATGCCAGCAACTAATACCCAGAAGAGAGGAGGAAGAACGATCCCGAAGTCCCTCAGCACACCAGGAGCGGAAGGTACTCTCACCGACCTTTCAGGGAAGGCGGACAAGAGGAGCCGAGACGAGAGGAGTCCCAAAGAACGTATCACGCGAAAGATCCAGAGCCAAAGAACATCGGCATGTTCAAGGGCAGGCACTTTGCTTTGACACAACACATGGAGAGAGATACAAACGAGCCCACTACGAGGCTGAAATATGTGTGCCGAAGAGATTGAAATCTAGAGATAGCCGAGCTCCAGGAAGGAGTAAAGAAGACTTGAGAGATTACCTCAAGAGGAGCAACAGAATGCTGAAGCCGAGGTAACTTCCCCGGTTAAGCCGAGAACACCATTCTCGGTAGAACTGGACAAATTTCAAGCACCTAAGCGATTCAGTATGCCGAGGTTCCAAATATATGATGGTAAGACAGATCCCAACTTCCACGTCGGTCTATATCTGAATTCGATGGCATTATATAGTGGGAACGAGCCGTTGCTCTGCAAAGTGTTCCCCTCGTCCTTTGGGGAAATTGCATCAGATTGGTTCCACAAACTACCGAAGGGAAGCGTAAAGACTTGGGAAGGCCTGGCCAAGATGTTTGTGGCCAGGTTTGTAACAAATAAACTACAACCCTTGAGGGTTGACGCACTGATGGCTTTAAAGATCACTAAGGACGAAGGCCTTAGGGCCTATGCAAAAAGATACTACGAGATGTTCAATCGAATAACTGATTGCAACTAAGAGGTGGCAGTCGTGTCCTTCAAGAACGACCTGAAAGATGACTGCCCACTATGGAAATCTTTGGCAAAAATATTGCCAAAAAGCATGGAAGAACTCATGGCGAAAATAGAGAAGTACACTAGAGCCGAGGAAGATACGTCGGGAAATAAAGAAACAAAGCAGGAGAAAGGAAACGGCTCGCCGAAGCGAAGCCGAGGCAACAATGGACAACCAAACAAGAAACGGAATTGAGGGTTAAACAGGCAGTAACAACTATATTCCGAGTCCCAATCCATAAAGTCTTGGATCAAATACGAAACCAACCCTATTTCAGAGCTCCAGCAAGAGCACCAAGGGAATTCATGGGAAGAAAATGTTGGTAGGCGTTGTGCTTACCACAAGGAAGAAGGCACCAACTTAGGGTTGCAGAGCCCTAAAAACACACTTAGAAGACTTGGTAAGGCAAGGCCATCTGAGGGACCTTGTTGATGAGGCCAGGACAAGAGAAGAACAGGCAAGATGCCTCAAGCACCTGCAGCTCTGCCTCCCCCAGCACAACAACCACAGGCAGGAGGACCACGGGTGGTTAATGTAATTCACTCAAAGGTGAACGAAAGTGACATTCGGGGAGAAACCCAAAGAGTAAAACACCTGCAGCACGTGAACCAGGTCGACATAAAAGACCTCGGCCTGAAGAGTGCCAAGGACCGATGATAGCCTTCACTGAAGCTGACCTAGAGATGGTCCAACATCCGCATAATGATGCCTTGGTAGTATCCCTCCAGGTTGGGAGTGCCAAGTGAAAACGCATCCTAATAGATCAAGGCAGCTCTTGTGACATCATGTACGTTAGATGTTACAAGGAGCTAGGCCTTCACCCAGACAACATGGAGCAATCGAATGGCCCGATGGTCAGCTTCAATGGAACGCCGACGTGGCCACTGGGCGCAACAAGCTTGGAAGTACAAGCTGGCACTAAGAAGATCAGGACAGAATTCATGGTGATTGACGCACCTTCACCGTATAACATCATCTTGGAAGACCATGGTTGCATGCAATGGGGGCAGTTCCCTCAACATTGCATCAACTACTGCGGTTCCCAACAGAGCATGGGATTGAAGAAGTCAGAGGAGATCAACTGCAGGCAAAAAGTTGCTCCATGGCAGCAATGAAGTCCTACTTGCAGCGTTCGAGAGCCAAAAGAGGCAGAAATTGAAAATGAGGACATGAAGTACTAGAAGACGTCGGCAAAGAACCAGCCGAGAAGAGCGAAGAG
>NW_021027738.1:105243-171782 GCF_004153795.1 Camellia sinensis
TATTCTGCAAAGGATAGGTAGCTTTTGGCTTTGAACCTCCTATAGTGAAAGCCTATCGGACTTACTGGCTAACCAGTGGACGCAATGTCTTGAACAGTTCAACTCAACAAACACAATTTGGTTCTCACTATTGTGTTCATTTTGGCCCTGAACAACCTGGTCTTTCATGAGTGCTCTAGAGAATTGTAGCTCTTCACAAATCTCATAGAACTGGCCAAATTCACACTTATATAGGTGATTCTTATGAAGAGTATCATGCCATATTCCACTGGTGAAGGCCTAGCTCCTTGTAACATCTGACGTACATGATGTCACAAGAGCTGCCTTGATCTATTAGGATGCGTTTCACTTGGCACTCCCCAACCTGGAGGGATACTACGAAGGCATCATTATGCGGATGTTGGACCATCTCTAGGTCGGCTTCGGTGAAGGCTATCATCGGTCCTTGGCACTCTTCAGGCCGAGGTCTTTTATGTCCGACCTGGTTCACGTGCTGCAGGTGTTTTACTCTTTGGGTTTCTCCCCGAATGTCACTTTCGTTCACCTTTGAGTGGATTACATTAACCACCCGTGGTCCTCCTGCCTGTGGTTGCTGTGCTGGGGGAGGCGGAGCTGCTGGTGCTTGAGGCAATCTTGCCTGTTCTTCTCTTGTCCTGGCCTCATCAACAAGGTCCCTCAGATGGCCTTGCCTTACCAAGTCTTCTAAGTGTGTTTTTAGGGCTCTGCAACCCTAAGTTGGGTGCCCTTCTTCCTTGTGGTAAGCACAACGCCTACCAACATTTCTTCCCATGAATTCCCTTGGTGCTCTTGCTGGAGCTCTGAAATAGGGTTGGTTTCGTATTTGATCCAAGACTTTATGGATTGGGACTCGGAATATAGTTGTTACTGCCTGTTTAACCCTCAATTCCGTTTCTTGTTTGGTTGGTCCATTGTTGCCTCGGCTTCGCTTCGGCGAGCCGTTTCCTTTCTCCTGCTTTGTTTCTTTATTTCCCGACGTATCTTCCTCGGCTCTAGTGTACTTCTCTATTTTCGCCATGAGTTCTTCCATGCTTTTTGGCAATATTTTTGCCAAAGATTTCCATAGTGGGCAGTCATCTTTCAGGTCGTTCTTGAAGGACACGACTGCCACCTCTTAGTTGCAATCAGTTATTCGATTGAACATCTCGTAGTATCTTTTTGCATAGGCCCTAAGGCCTTCGTCCTTAGTGATCTTTAAAGCCATCAGTGCGTCAACCCTCAAGGGTTGTAGTTTATTTGTTACAAACCTGGCCACAAACATCTTGGCCAGGCCTTCCCAAGTCTTTACGCTTCCCTTCGGTAGTTTGTGGAACCAATCTGATGCAATTTCCCCAAAGGACGAGGGGAACACTTTGCAGAGCAACGGCTCGTTCCCACTATATAATGCCATCGAATTCAGATATAGACCGACGTGGAAGTTGGGATCTGTCTTACCATCATATATTTGGAACCTCGGCATACTGAATCGCTTAGGTGCTTGAAATTTGTCCAGTTCTACCGAGAATGGTGTTCTCGGCTTAACCGGGGAAGTTACCTCGGCTTCAGCATTCTGTTGCCTCCTCTTGAGGTAATCTCTCAAGTCTTCTTTACTCCTTCCTGGAGCTCGGCTATCTCTAGATTTCAATCTCTTCGGCACACTACTTTCAGCCTCGTAGTGGGCTCGTTTTGATCTCTCTCCATGTGTTGTGTCAAAGCAAAGTGCCTGCCCTTGAACATGCCGATGTTCTTTGGGCTCTGGATCTTTCGCGTGATACGTTCTTTGGGACTCCTCTCGTCTCGGCTCCTCTTGTCCGCCTTCCCTGAAAGGTCGGTGAGAGTACCTTCCGCTCCTGGTGTGCTGAGGGACTTCGGGGATCGTTCTTCCTCCTCTCTTCTGGGTATTAGTTGCTGGCATTGGCGTATCTTGCAGCGGGTATGGTGGCTGCATAACATTGTTCTGCATCATGAAGTTGACGACCGACTGAAGGTCTGCCAGCTTGTTTGCCAAGTCTTTTACTTCATCATCCCTTCGTAGGCACCTATCCCTCCATACCTGAAGGTTATCTTCGTTATAATACTTGCTTTGGTCTGTCCTCTTCGAAGCGTCGTTCTCCTGGCCGACGTCTTTCTCTCCGTGGCCCTGGCCATGAGTTTCTGTATTGTGGTTGTCTCCTTCAACGTCAAGATCAATTGGTCTGCCACTCCCAGCAGGAGTGTCGCCCCCAATGTTTTCCCTCTGTCCGTCACTGGCCATCTATTCTTCTAAGTTCCCATAGACGACGCCAAATTGTGTGGGTGATTTTTCGACCACACTGCCGGCCTAGTAATCAACTGGAGAGCACCGGCAGAATAGATGGCTTTAGCTAACCTATAACAGAAAGAAAAGGCTCCGGCGGTGGTTCTTCCACCCGGGGATACTCCGACAATCAAGTCAGTATCTCTCTCAAAGATAATTATGTGCTAAACTTATTGCTCAAAATATAAATTGCGTACCTTAGATCCACGGGGGTGCCTCTCTTTTATAGCCAACTCAATCCTAGTCCCACTAGAAGCCTGACTTCTATGGACTCCCATTTAGTGCTTATTTTGGATTTCTCAAGAGATAAAGATAAACTCCCTAAGAGCTTTATCCTTATCTTAGCAAAGTCTTCTCTTTACTCTAGGACTCTTGCCCCCTTTATCTATTATCCGATTATCTCGGATTCTGATATCTTCGGAGATCACCTCGGCCTCGCCAAGATAACCTCGGCATAACTACCACGACACGTGGCACCTCGGCTGACACGTCGGCGTCACCATGCCACGTGTTGGTACTTAGAAAATATATCCCCACAATTTACCATGACATTTCAGAGCATATAGCATTGCCATGTTCCCATTTCTTTCACCCTTTGAGTGCCTCTAAGGGCTATGCATTGTTGCCTAGCTTATGGACCAATATGTATGCATGCATGCTTAGACATTTGAGGCCTCATCTCAGCATGTTTTGGTCATTGTCTTGACCTATTTGAGCTCTGTCCATGGTTGGTTCTTTCATTTATGCCATGCATTGTATGTCGTTTGTATAGTCCTCTTTGCTAGCCTTATGCCTTAAGGACTCTAGTACGCTATACTTATGTTGTTTGAATGATTTGGCATCATTTCATACCTAATTTCAGTGCATATATTGTTGTTATACTTCCACATTTGTCACTCCTTGAGCACTCTTGAGAGTTGTGCTCTTATACTTAGTTGATGAACCAATGCATGTGCATGCATGCCTTGCCTTTTTGTGCCTTCATTTCTTAGCATTATGGCCACTGTTTTGGGCATGACTGAGGTCCGTTCATATTCGGTTTAAGTCCATTGAGCATGTTTGTTTTCATGTTCTTTGCATGCTTATGTTGCCTTACATTGTGTATGCATGCCATTAACATTGATAGGTTGTTTATATTGCCTTGCATTGAGTATGCATGTCATTAGCATTGATAAGTTGATCATGTTGCATCACATTGTGCATGCATGCATTACATTGTGTCTAGAATCTTAAGTTGCATTGTATTGTGTATGCATGCTATTAACATTGATAGGTTGCTCATGTTGCATTGCATTGTGTATGCATGCATTACATTGTGTTTACCATGCTTGAGTTGCTTTGCATTTTGTTTAGATTAAGTGTTAATTCGAGCACAAGAAATGAGGGACGTTTCATACTTAAAGTGATGAAACATGCCTTATTTCTCGGTCGCCGACCCTCTTGATCAATCATGATAGAGGTAAAGGCATTTATGTGTTATGTGTGCATTCATTTCACATTGATTTGTGCAATCTTGGCTTCTCGGCCATCATGCATTGAGGTGTGTGATTGGTGGTCCGAGGGTCGAGAACTACACTCCCCATTATAGGGAGAGTGGTTGTGCACACATATCTTGTAAATATATTGCCATGCCCCTTCTTGTTCTCTATTGTAGCAAACTGGAGAAGTGCAGCAAAAAGTGGTCGGCAGACCAGTAAAAGTGGCTGGTCAACCACTTTTTCTAGTCTGCAGCAATGGTAGGTGGTCGGCAAGTGGTTGGAAGCACCAAGTGGTCGGCAACCTTCCTACAGGTTCCCATGGTGGAGCAAAAGCTATCTGGAGCTTGGTGCAAGGTTCTGAGAACAATTGAAAACAGAGGCAAGTTGGGGCATCGCGATGGATTTCCGAACGAGGCGACCGAGCATGCATGCGCTTCTCGCCCCGAGGGCTTATCTTTATTGCTTTACTTAGCCTCTTTACTTAGCTACTTTGTTTAGTAAGCTAATGCTTTGGTTTTGTACTTAAGTAGTTAATGCGTTTAGCTATTTAATTTGTGTTGTAATAACCAGTTAGTTAACTTGTTAGTTAATTAGCTTCATAATTAGTTAACTTGTTAGTTAATTAGTTTTGTGATGTAATAATTAGTTTAATTAGCTTAGATTAGCTAGTTAGCTTCTTATTCGGACCCTCTTGCGAGAGGGCACAACTGTTGTAATAAGCGTGCGTATGTGTGATGCATGTCTTCCAACCCCCATTTCTTTCTCCTTTTTACTTAACCGCTTAAGATGGTTAGTTTTAGGGCATATTTTGATTTGCATACTTATGCTTCGCATGCGTACATCCATTCATATGTTTTGCATGCACCGGGCTCGGTGCATCATACAAACTACATTGTTTTTCAATTCTAAATTGAATACATGTATCAATTTTTGCATTTTATATGCCATCTTAGAATAGCCGAGCCTATCTCATTGCATTTTGCATGCGTTGCATTAGGCATCTTAACATAGCTAGGATCATACATTGATTACTAACTAGCTTTTGTTTTGGCTCGGAGTACACTATAAGTGTTTACGCTTTAACATACTGCATGAGATGTGTATGTTGCCATGTTAGCATGCTTGCCATGAGGCTAACTACTTAAATGATTAACTGCATGAATGCTTGTGGATGAAGGTTGGATTGCTTGAATTAGGACAATTCATCAAACTGCGAGTTTTAAGCCCACTTTGCGGAGTAGCAAAATCATATTGTTTTCTAAGCCCACTTGAGGGTGGCAAAATCCGCGACTTAGCCTACTTGCGAGTAACATTTTCAAACTGTTTTCAAACAAACAAACATAAAATGTTTTGTTTCAACTTAGGCGATCTAGTCTATACTTGTATGCCGTGCGCATCACATAGTAATTCTAGATTAATAACCGGAATAAGAACACATTTGTTTTCAAAAATAATATATCATGTTAGTAAAGGCCGATCTTTGATCGGGCGAGCGGGGGTGCTCATTACATGACCTTCCCCTCTCGTACCCAATTTCCTGAGCCGAGGCAACTTTGGTAATAATGAACACGTGGCCTTAGGCACGAGTGAGGGTTTTCTAAATTCCCCAAAAACAAAACATTTAGGTGGCGACTCTGTATCTGGCAAAGTAGTTCATGTTTGACACTTCTTTATTAAAATCGATTTTTCAAAACGATTTGTCGGATTTGGACTTTTTGGTGATTTATCGGTCTCACATTGCACTTTGTGAGATTAGATTCAGAATCTTGACACGAGTCCGAACTGTAGTAACTATGAACAAACGATTTGCACCCTCGCGCGCGGAGCGGAGTTTCGGGCGGTCTACAAAACCCTAGCATTCTCTCTTTTGGCTAAGGCAATTATACCATTGATTACTCAGTAGGAGTTAATGGCAAGCTACATTGGGTTCAATTTGTAGTAGTGTAGGACTTCTCGGAAAAGGGTGTCAAGAGGGAACCTATGTCCACACTCTATAAAGGCAACCATTGGGAAGGTCATGGAATCATCTTTGGGCATGATGGAGTCTTCCTCCCCTGCCAACCTAAGATGAACATCGGCAGGGATGGCAAACTCCTGCCTAAAGTATTCTAACTCAGTTGGGGTGTTTACCCTCCACCTGAACATACCCATGATGTCGGCTAGAGGGACGAGGTGTTGGATTTCAGAAAGAAGTGTTTTTTTTTGTCTAAGGTTTAAAGGACCTCGGCAAAACCTAAACGTATGCTGGGGTAAGGGTTTTTGAGGATCTAAATGGAATTTGTTTCAATTTTTCCTAGAGTTTGGAGTTCTAAAGCAAATCCCAATCCTGAAGTTACTAAAACATGAGGGTTAAAGGTAAGAATCTGGAAAAAAAACAACAAGAAAACATAAAAGAATAAAGATTCAGACTCAAGAAAACCAGAAGGGGTTCAAGAACATTGCATGAAATTCAAATGTGCACAAGAACAAGAACAGTGACAAGCTATCAAGAACGTCAAAGTGTATGACAACATGTGTGTATGTGTGTGTGTATAAAAGCAAACAGGATTATACAAAATCAAAATCATGAAACAGATGGCGAATGGGGGAAATCAACACACAAGTAGCAAATTAAGAGCATGAATAAAAACACCATGGCAGTGTACAAGCATAACAGTTTGAAGCAAAAATAAGAAATTGAAATAAGAGAAATAGTAACTCACCGAAGAGAATGGAGCCGGTGTGAGGCACGCTGGAGTTGAACGCAGGTGGTACGAGTGGCAGAACGTCGAAAGCCTCACTGGAGGGAAATAATGAAGTAGTTGCAGAAAGCTTCAAGAACGAAAATGGAGGATTTGGGAGAAAAAAGTTAGAAAGAGAAAGTTTCAGGGAAAACTAAGATGTGAAGTGAAAAAACGGAAAAAGGGAAAGGGATTTTTGTCTCAAAACATGGAGAATGCGGCAAAATGGTATTGAATGTGCCTTGGACGAACGCAAATGTGACGTAACTTGATGGCGTGTGTCAGGTACGGTTCGATAAGGAAGGGACGCGTGGCAAAAACGGTTGAAATACAGTGCGTGACAACTCATACACGTGATGAGACTCTTGGAGTTCTTGATTTAATGAAGCAAAGACCTCGGCTAGGGGACAATCTCGGCTAAATAACTTGAATAAACTTGGTTAACTGGTTCTAGAGTATTGGTGAAAACAGATTACAGGTCTTGGTCATATGGAGCCGACAAATGATGACCTCGGTAACAAATGATAGAGCAAGTTTAGCCGACGTGCTATGGGTTCAAATGATATAGGTTCCATTACCTTAGGATGCCGAGGTAATAAAACCTTGGGGGCAGTTACGGGGACATATTTTTTTGGATAGCAACACGTGGCCAAGGTGGCACCGAAGTGCCAGTCGAGATGCCACGTGTCCTTGACTTGACGCCGAGGTGATCTCGGCTAAGCCGAGGTTATCTGCGGAGATACTGGAATCCGAGATGAGCGGATAAGTTACAAGAGTCCTAGAATGGGGGAGGACCTTAGTCTGGATAAAGATAAAGCTCTTAGGGAGTTTATCTCTATCTGTTTGAGAATCTAGGATAGGCATTAAGCCAAAGTCCAAGAGAAGTTAGACTTCTACAGGGACCAAGTTAGTGTTGGCTACAAAAGAGAGGCACCCTCGTGGGTCTAAGGTACGCTTTTTGTATTATGAATAGTGAGTTAAGCACTTTTGCTATCTTTGAGAGATAACTGACTTGATCATCGGAGTGCCCCCGGGTGGATGAACCATCGCTGGAGTCTTTTTCTTTCTGTGACAGGTCGTTTGGGCGCAATCTATTCTGCTAGTGTTCTCCAGTTGAGTACCTGTTTGGCAGTGTGGTCAGAAAACAGCACACACAGCTAAGGTGATGGAAAGGAATAAATGGAGGGAAGGAGGAAGTAGGTGGTACGAGTTGAATGGAGCCGGTGTGAGGCACGCTGGAGTTGAACGCAGGTGGTACGAGTGGCAGAACGTCGAAAGCCTCACTGGAGGGAAATAATGAAGTAGTTGCAGAAAGCTTCAAGAACGAAAATGGAGGATTTGGGAGACACACAGCTAAGGTGATGGAAAGGAATAAATGGAGGGAAGGAGGAAGATGACGGAGAGGTGGTATCACTGGTCAATATGTTGTTTGGCAGGCAGTGAGGAAAAGTAAAATATGCCACATTTTTTTGGTAGATTATGTTGAATAAAATTGTTAGTGAGAGAGTTGTTATTGAAGAGATTGTTAATGTGGGGATTATTAGTAAGGGAATTAAGTAAAAGAGTGTTTATTATGATGATAGTGTGAGAGATGATTATGATGAGATTGTTAAATTATTTTTATATAAAATAAATAAATAAATTATTTATATATTAAAAAAACTAAAAAAAAATATTAAAACAAATATGTGCACTTGATAAAAAAAAATAAAATTTTTGTATAAAATAGACTCAATCCTTTTACTATTTTCCTAATCCCACCTAAAATTCAGCTAAGCTAATCCCCCAGTAAGGGGGATTACTAAACCCCTCGGACTATTACTCCTCCCTCTCAAATCATCACCAAACAAGTTGTGGGTAGGATCCACAGCCATAGCGCTCCAATCCTTCCTTTTACGTCGGTAAACAAACATGGCCTTAGAGTAAAGATAAAAACAACAATAGAGGAGGATAGGTTTACATAATACAAATTGGAAAATATTAGGAACCTAAATGTTTTACTAATATTTTTATCAAATGTCTCATATGACAATATTAGTAAAACATATGAGGTTGCTAATATTACTCTATAAATTTGTTTTGCTGGACACATGACAAAAGGAGAATTATAGGACAGAGGAAAGGGACATGGAACAGGGACAGATGATCCCAACCCGTAAGGAAAATTAAGGTTGCGTTTGGTAGAGTTTTGTAATTATGATTTGAGACTATAAGTTGTATTTTGAGTTTGTGAGATTTGGAATTATGATTTGAGTGTAGAAAATTTGTTTGGTAAAAAGTTTTGAAAATAGTTTTGAAAAGAGTTTTGATTTGAGTGGGGAATTGTTGATGTGACATTTGATATTTGATACAAAAATTTACAACTCGTAACTAAACATACAACTCAAAATTATTTTAAAGCACATAAAATTTTTTAAAATTTTTAGAAAATATTTTTTTCGATTATATAAAAATTAACATATCAATTGCAAAAAAAAAAAAAAAAAAAAAATCGCTATTCCGGTCAACCAGGCGGATGACCAGTTAAGCAAAATTTTCAAAAAAAAAAAGTCTGAAAAGCACAGCTGAGACAGAGCTCTCTGCAGAGTTTTGAAAACGTGATTCCAAAACTCTTACCAAGCATCATACTTTGAATCAAGGTGCAGAATCATGATTTGAGAACACAACCAAACACAGCGGTTTTAAATTTTTTGGTGGTTGAATACTTTTTGATAATGTTAAATAGGAATAAAAGTATAATAATTTTTTTGAAAAATAAGGTGTTTAAGCAGTGGCAGAGCCACATTTCCTCCTGAATTTTTATTATTTTTATTTTTTATATGTATATAAATAAATTTTTTATCAAAAATAATATTTAGAATAAAATGTTAAGGGTATTTTTAAATTTATGAAAACAATAATGATTGTTTTATTGAAAATGAAGTAACCACAACAAATTATATTTTTATGTATAATTTTTTTTTTAAAAAAACTCAATATAAAGGTAATATCCATCATTATTGATATATAAATATAATTAATCTCACTATATATATAAAAATTACTAGAGTGCTAGTTATATTTGCATGTAGAATTCACCTTTCATATGTTGCTTTATTATTGGTTGGTGATATCATATATCAATAATGACGTGATATCACTATTATATGAAATTTTACTCAAATTTTGTAAAAATTTGATTTATCTTACCACTATATAATTTATTTTATAACTTAAATATATGACTTTTTTACATTGTCCATGATACACTAGTTACACGTAATACTTTTTTTTCGATTTTACTCAAAGTTAATTTTAAAATTTTATGTGAAATACTTTTGTAACAATTTATTTAATTTTTTGTACTTAATATTAATTCAAAAATTATTATTACCTTCTTATTGTTGGTTATGGAAAAAAAATTTAAAATTGTAATTAATAAGTGCTCCTCCTAATTTATTTTTCTGGTCCGTCACTGTGTTTAAGGATATATTTTTGTTGAGTAAATAGAAGCTCCCTTCATTCTATGCTAGTTCTATTCACTCAAAAAGACCCTCTTGCCCCTAGTATGATAAATAACATACAAGCCATTCAAGAGCAAAGTAGTAATTTTATGGTTTTAAGGTTGACAGATATGAAAATGCACCTCTTCTCTTGCATCAAACGAAAGCCCTTATATATCTCTTAGAAAGCTCAAGGCAGGTCTCCTATAATTGGAAAAGATGCATAAAATGTACACAAAATGAATAATTTTATTAAATGTTTTAACCAGGGAACCTCAACATGAAATTTTCAGTGTTTTCAGCTTACAACTTTAATCTTCTCAACTTGTAACTTCATTCAAGTTTCTTGTGTACAATTTTTTTTAAAAACAAATTATATTTATGATCCCTGGTAAACCATTTAATAATTTGTTTCAAAAAAATTATATTAAAAATCATTTAATCATATTATTCAAGTTACTTGTGTAAAAAAAAATTTAAAAACAAATTATATTTATGGTCCCTGGTTAAACCATGTAATCATATTTAAGGAAGAATCCATTATCAAGATTTGTTAGCTGTCTAACGTCAAACATTGGGACCATGCCAACTCAGTCAATACGGTTTATTATACTTTTTATTCTTAATTTTTTGTTAAATTGTCTACTTAGTCATTGAACTATTGATTGAGTCTATTTGATCTCTAAAATGTATAAATCAAAATTTATTAGTTCATAAACTATCGATTGAATCTATTAAACCTATTTATTCATTGAAAGGATTAGACAAATAAAATATATATTCATAAAAATTTATTAGTCCTTAAAAGACTCTACCTAATTAAAAATTTATTACATTCACAAAAAAAAAAATTGTTTTTAAAAAGTGTTTTATTTTATTGTGTTTAAATTAGTATTGATGAGTTTGGTATTGTCAATAAAATTATATAAGTATTAAATATACTGAAAAAGTAGAATTATATAATTTAAATAATAACACTTTGCTATAAATAATAATAAATCAAAATAATACATTAATTAAGTTATAAAAAGAACTTGGTGAAAAACTTAAAAACAGTCCATTAGAAATTAGAAACAAAATCTTATAACATTAAATAAATGCAAGCACGGAGCCAATGTAGAAAATAAGTAAGCAAATACTATAGATAATTATCTTTACTCTTATAAAAGAAATTCGCCAGAAGAACTTATGCTTATTTTTCAAAGGTTGAATAAAAATTTAAGATTTTTTTTTGAAATAAAATTTTAACTAGATAGGGTCTTTTACTAATTTATAATACTTATAAACTTATATTTTATTTTTATAATTTTTTCAGGAACTAAATAAATTTGAATTAAATACTTTAGGAATTTAATAGATTCAATTGATAGTTAAGGTTACTAAGTAGACTTTGATTTATATATTTTGAGGACTTAGTAGACTCAATTGATAATTTAAGAACTAAATACTAATTTAATGATAGTTTAGAGATATAAAATGCAATAAACTCTTTGCAATATTAAAAAATCATCATCTTAGTTTCAATTTTAATTAAGAGGGATCATGTTAATTGGGTTTTAATTTATTACAAAATGGTTTCAGCCCTAAAAAAAACTTGGCTGGATCCACTCATTATTGATATGCGCTAGGCCCCAATTACTATCCCTATTTCTACCCACATTCTAATTTGTGAATGTATTTCAACCCTAGCCCGAATTATCTTCTCTTTTCGGAAGATCATATTAATTGTGTTTCCGCTTAATAATAAGGGATTATAAGTAATAAACAATATTTTGGACCGTGTGATAATTTCTCTAACAAGTTTAGGAATATAAAAATTATTCACCGAACAAAGAACGTATATAGATTTACAATCTTTTAAAAAAAATAAGTTTCTCTATAATTTTTTATTTATTTTTCATTTCATATTAAATTTCTATATTCGTTAAGGAAATGTCTTTGTTTGGTTTGTTTTTCAGAAAAATTATTCTACAAATAAATTTTTAAGAGTAATCAAACCAAACAAATTTTTTCAAAAAAAATCTCAAAATTTTGTTTGGTTATCTACTTTCCAAAATCACACTCTCTCTCATACACATCAAATCAATTATTTTTTTTAAAACTCTCTCTCTAAAATAATTTTCCAAAATTATTTCTGAAAAAAGGCAAATCAAACAAGTTTTTGTCTTTTTTATTTCAAAAACTACTCTACAAACACAAACCAAACACACCAGGTAGATAAGAGAAGTCAGCCCATTGATGAATAAGATAAGCCCAATGCCATCTTAGGGCTGGCAGTAGAATTTGGTGGGCCTATTAGGGTTTTTGTTTCTGCAATTCAGTAGAGAGAGAGAGAGAGAGAGAGAGAGAGGTGTTATATATGCCTTCACTTTGCTAGGGTTTTTGGTCGCCTCTTCCCCAATCTTCCCCGAGAGCGAGCGAGAGAGAGAGAGAGAGAGAGAGAGAGATGAAGACGATACTGTCGTCGGAGACCATGGACATCCCAGATGGGGTGAAGATCAAAGTGAAGGCGAAGATGATCGAAGTGGAGGGCCCAAGAGGAAAGCTGACACGCAACTTCAAGCATTTGAACTTGGATTTCGAGCTGATCACAGATGCGGAAACGGGGAAGAAGAAGCTGAAGATCGATGCATGGTTCGGATCTCGCAAGACCACAGCCGCCATTCGCACCGCTCTCAGCCACGTCGATAATCTCATCAAGGGAGTCACCAAGGGCTACCGCTACAAGATGCGATTCGTCTACGCTCACTTTCCCATCAACGCTAGCATCACCAACACCAACAAGTCCATCGAGATCCGCAATTTCCTTGGCGAAAAGAAGGTTGGTTATTCCTCTTCTATTTCTCACCCATTTCCCCTTTTTTTGTATACTAATACAAATAATCTCTTATCTGATTAACAAATGATCGATTTCAGAGCTAGGTGTTATGGTGTACATGTTGGCCTATAATTTTATATTTTGGTATATTTATTAAGAATGCCTCTTATCATTTTCTTCAACAAGTTTGTTCTGTTGTGGGTTTTTGCTTGTTTAATTATGATGTTTTGAAAAGGTGATTTGTTTTTTTGCATGATTTACTTACTGTATCATCATCGATGTTTTTCATGTTATTACAAGCGTTAGATCAAGTGAATTTCTGAAAGGAAAAAATCTGAAATGTTGCTAAGATTAAACGAAATGTTTATTAAATGCCAAGTTTGCTGTGTACAGAAGTTGATCAATGTTAAGTTAGTGTGATTTTCAGTGAGTTCAGTTTATTCAATGGATTCATTGTCACGAAAATTATGATCTTGTCACAATATTACATGTTTTTGTTTCCCATTATTTTGCTGTTTTCCTAATCTATCGGAAACTGGATGGTATCTAATGTGATTCATATGGATTGAAAATATGGGGGTTGTAGCAGTTTCCATTGTTCTACAGCTTTTGCCTCAACAAGCCTCCCTGATTCACCTGTGTTTATTGGGAATATTCTTCAATGACAAGTGAAAACTTGATTTTGTTATTAACTTTTTTTTGTTAAAGTATGATTTTATACATAAAAGAGGAAATAGTAGAATGTTATATATATGTATACAATCATACATTATTCAGTTGTGCATATGAACACAATGATGATGCCAGTCAAACAATATACCAGAATGGATGCATTGATAGCTTGTGTTGTTTTATGCAATTACAAAGGAGGTTCATGTATGTACGTTTATATGAAAGTTATGACCAATTGAATTTTCAGTTTGTAGTCTTAAATGTGTTTCCACTGATTTTTTTTTTTTTTTCCATCAGGTGAGGAAAGTTGATATGCTTGAAGGGGTTTCCATTCTTCGGTCTGAAAAAGTTAAGGATGAACTGGTCTTGGATGGAAATGATATTGAGCTTGTCTCTCGGTCTGCTGCCCTGATAAACCAAGTACGTACGCCTTCTCTCTTTCTCATGCACATGTACTAACATGATCCGATCAATTCCTACTTTTGTATTCTTCTGATTAATGCTGAATTATTGGCCTTTTTGACATTGTTATCTCTATTTGTTTGGTCAGAAATGCCATGTTAAGAACAAGGATATCCGGAAGTTCCTTGATGGTATCTATGTCAGCGAGAAGGGAGCAATAGCCGAGGAAGAGTGATTATTATGTAGTAGCTATACATGGTGGTTTCTTTTTTTAACGTATTTGCTAGATGTGTTCTTTTTTCATAGCTTGAAGTTCAATTTTGTTTTGTCAAGAGTTAAATGCTTAATATGACAATATGTTTGGTTTACTACCATTCATTCATAATATTCTCGGTGTTTTCCTTGAATGGGTTGTTTTTGCTGGATTTTTGAAGCATGTTGACTACAAGTGATTTGGTTGCCATGGAGCTTTAAATTATTATTTGTTGATGGTGAATGTTAAAAATTTGAGCTATTGTTTGGTAAATATTTCATTGACCAGTTGCCAAGTACAGCTTTAACACTTGTACTTAGATTTGTGAGCTCTACATTACATTGTGTAGGTTGTTGCTATTTACTATCGTGCTTCTGATTTTCATGTATAAAGAAGAATTGTAATGCAATATAAGCTGCACAGGTCGTCATTTGGTTGTCTTCATGAGAAGTTAAAACCATATGATGTTTTCTATCTCAGCTATCATACATATCTCCGCTGTAGGTGAGGCTGTGTGAGACTAGTGTTATTCACAAGGGCAGTGCATGCAAGGCTTAAATTTGCTCCCAATATGGATCTCTTTTTGTCCGGCTTGGTGGACACTAATATGAATCACAGATCTTACTCCAATCATTGGAGAAGGGAAAAAATTGATGATTTTCGGCATGCATTTTCTTAGATGATTCAAGGAAAAGAATTTAGAAGTGTTTTGCATGTGCAGTTTTGTAAATATTATGGTCACAAACATGCTGTGTTCAAGTGCAGTTTGAAAATTGCGTTGTCAAATTTGATCTACCGTACATGTCACAAATTATAGGGGAACTAGGGTATTTCGGTGCCTAATAAAAGTAAACAAAAAAAGAAAAAATAAAAATAGGGAGATAGTAGGATGTAAATAAAATAAATGAATCGAATCGGTTAAATCAAGTCTTAAGTTTTCTTATAAAATTGGTTATATGAACCTTTCTTTACTTAATTATATCTATGGTTATTTCGTTAGTCAAATTAAGGAGATTTATATTTCTATTTACTATGCTAGTTTACGTCAATTTAAGTCTACTGCTACCGTTAACACTGCCATCTACCATCATTATATGGTATCTTTTCATTATTGTTTCTGTTGATCTCCGTTGTATGACTACCCATTCTCAACTTAGCATCTTTATCTTAATAACACTCTATCTTCTTTATATGTTGTTTCTTAGTTGCTCAATATTTTGCCCTATACAATATCACTGGTTTAATAGCTGTTCTATAAAACTTTCTTTTTAGTCTAATGGATATTCGTTAAAAAAGAAAAAAATAGGAAGAAAATAGACACGGGGACAAAAATAAAATAAAATAAAAAAAAAAAGAAGATGGAGAAAGTAGACAGGAAGGAGAGAGAGAGAGAATGCATGAGTGAACAAAAATAGAGGAAAAGAATGTGGGTAAGTAGGTAGAGGAGAGAGAATGCATGAGTGAATAAAAAAGGAGGAAAAGAAGGTGGGTGTGTAGGAATTAAATAAATTTTGATCGTAAAATGAATTTGGGAATTAATTTTAGTCATTGATACAAAATGTATCTTTTTAGATATTTTTACACATTTTAAAAAGCAGTCAAATTATATAGATTTATAGTATTAAATAGCAATCAGCTTGTTTGGTTTCAGTTTTCAGAAAATTTTATTTATTTATTTTTCATATTTTAATGTTTTCAATGAATTTTTTTAATATTTTAAGTAATTTTTTTTAGACACATCTAATATAAATACATTTAAAAAGTATAATATTTGTGAAAAAATCTTTAAAAAAAATAAACTAAATACTAAAAAAATATTTTAAAAAATAAAAATTTAGTACATTTTTTGTATTTTTGTGTATTTATTAATTTTTAAAAATATTTTTTCACAAACATTTTACTATTTAGATACATCTAAGTAAGATGTATCTAAAAAAGTAAAAAAATTACTAAAAATTTAAAAAACATTCACTAAAAATAAAAAATACGAAAAATAAAAAATTCAGTTTTCAGAAAATTGAATTTAGAAATTGAAACCAAACACATGAATAATATTTTTGATATTTAAAGTCACTTTAATCGCTCTTACTAATTATAAAAAAGAAGAAGAAGAAAAGTAACTCGGATTATTCTGTGTGTAATTTTACTAATTACCCTTGTTTTATATTTCATTTTAACAGCTAGCGTTCAAATGGAAACACATAAATGGTATTTACTCAAGAATAAAAACAACAGAACGGAAGCTAACAAAAGGATTCATGTTTGCAATCAGGCCGTCTTTAATTGAATCAGGAAGATTCAGTCTTGTTCGACTCCTAGTTTTGCAAATCCCCAATATTTTGTATTCCCCCAATATTTTGTATTCGATAACATAGTTATGAATTAGGAAAAATTAGTCTAAGATTCTTTTCTTATTTTTAATAATAGATCCACAATATTATTTTATGATGTCTAAGATCCTTCAATTCCCGACACGCATATATCACAGAGAAATTTGATCCCCTCAAATCAAACTATCTCTCCCTCTCTTCCTCTCTCTCTGCTCTTCTCTCTCTGATGAACTGTTTGACAAAATACTTCTTAGAACTCCAAAACACATAACTGTGAGATTTGATTTGACAAAACTTTTCTTAGAACTGTAAAACATATAGCTATGAGCTTTGAAACTAACCTGTTTGATAAAATGCTTCTTAAAAAAACAATTATAGAGAAAAACAATCACAATTTTCTTTGATTTGTTTAAAACACAGAGAAAATTGTTATTGTTTTTAGTTTCTAAGTAGCCCAATTTTCTCTGAATTGTTCAAAACACAGAGAAAATTTTGATTTTTTTTTCTGGTTTCTAAGTAGCCCAATTTTCTCTGATTTGTTCAAAATACAGAAAACATTGTGATTGTTTTTTGTTTCTAAGTAGGCCAATTTTCTCTGGTTTGTTCAAAACAATCACATGTGATTGTTTTTGGTTTCTAAGTAGTCTAATTTTCTCTGGTCTGTTCAAAACACAGACATAATTGTGATTATTTTTTGTTTCTAAATAGCCTAATTTTCTCTGATTTGTTCAAAATACAGAGAAAATATAATGATTCTGGTTTTGACCTGTTATCTATTGTATTCCGGACTTGGGTTGGTTTGATTTTGAGTAGTTATTCTTATCTTCTTCCCTTGTCTTTCCCTTCATTTTGGTTATCAGGTTGTAGTTGTGCGTTTGGGACATATTAGTTGTTTGTATTTCAAAACCTGTATTGCCTAGATTTTGCCCTTGCCGCTCGACCGAGCATTCTCACGCTCGAGCAGGCTTCACAATTTTGCTCCTCCGCTCGAGCGGCCATTTTTGTACTTGAGCGGAATTCATCAACTCTCAGTATTTCTTTTGCAGGTCTGAAATACTGGAAGTGTGGACCAGACGCTTGAACGTCCACTTCCACGCTTGAGCGGCGACCTTCGTCTGCAGAACTTCTAGAAGTGTGCATTCCACACTCGAGCGCCTCTTTTCTCGCTCCAGCGGAACTATGTGTCTGACGCTCGAGCAGTGTTTTCCACGCTCGAGCGGGTTGCGTGTATTTCAGTCCGAGAAGATAACATTTTGGATCACTTTTTCTTCTCTCTTTCTCTCTCTCTAAAACTTTCCAAAAAGCTTGTTCTCGAGCTTCTCTCTCTAGAATTCACATTCTCTTTGGGATTTCATCTAGATCCGTTGGGATTTCCACCCTAGTGCCTTTGAGAAAAAGGTAGAGCTAGGCAAGATCTACATTTTGATCCGAATAGAAGTGGGTTTCGGTACTCTTAGAGTTTCTCTCTTGTGTGGTTCATCTTCTTCCTTTGAAGTAGGGATCTTTCTATACTTTTATATGGTATTTAACTTAGTTATAGTCTCTTGTGTAACAATTGAGTAATTTGGGAAGGTTTTAAACAAACCTAAGATTTGGACATAAAATGGAAAGAGAAGTTTTAGGTGAAGATGAAATAAATGCTTGAGGGGTTTGAAAATGATGTTGTGTTTTATAAAATTTGATGATTTTGGCACTTGGCTAATCTTTGGAAAAAATGAGAGATTTTGTCCAAATTGAATCTAATTATTATTTTATATAAATATTGTAAATTGACATTGAAAATGTGAAATTGAGAGGGTATTGATATGAATAGTGGGATTGGTCAAGTGTTGTTTCATTCTTTGGTAGTTTTGAATAAACTATATGTTATGAGATTTTATATCTGTTTAGAAATTATTGTATTGGGTTATCGGTGAAGGATAACTATGATTGTTGTAGAAAATACAAACGAATTAGGTGAATTGGAACTAATTACTTGTGCTGGTCATTGAAGATGACTATATTTATGTACATCGTATATGTATGATCATTTGGGAGTGGAAAGAGGATATACTCTATAGTTTGAGTTTGTGTTTAAATACGTTGTATATGTATGAATGATTGTTTGGGAGGAGAAGGGGGATGAACTCCATTATAATTAAGTTGACTGGAGTGTCCTGGATGAAAGTCCCGAAATTATACATGGAGTGCTTAGCCCGGGGACGAAATATTCGTAAAATGACAATTGTAGTGCTTGTATAGCCTTCGTCTCCATGAGTTCCGTTTGACGGCTGCCCACGGACGAAATATTCATGAATGAAAAGTTTGAAGTGCTTGCATGTTAATAATGTGATTTAGAATTTGTGAGTTTAGTCTCATTTTGGTTGTTGAGAAATAAGGAAATGGACTTATGAATTGGGTCAGATAAGTGAATGTAACATGAACTGAAAGTAAATGGATTAAGACTTGAAATGAATATATTTACGGGTGTATAAAGTTATGAAAAATGTTATTACGAGCATTGTTTATGCACTTGTACATATGCTTTTGTTAAATTTCATATACTATGTTAGATTATTTCTACTGGGTTATGGCTCACCATACTTGGGAATAACTTTTCAGGTAATGATGGCATGCCTCCACCTATGCAATAGCGTTGGAGGAATTTTTGGAAGCAAGAGTTTCATCTTTTGATTGTATATTTTTGTAAAGCCAAAGACTTAAGATGTAATGAGCGAAACTCACTTTTGTGGTAATCAAGTTAGAGCTTGGAAAGGTGTAAGCCAATAGGGCATCTACTTCTGTTAAACTTTTGTATCCATTAACTCCTTGTAATGAAAGGACTTTATACTCTATGTATGTTGTTATTTAAATATGCTCATGGGTTATATCTATGGTATTATTTTGGGGGCGTTATAGAAAAATTCTCTGGTTTGAAGAGAATTTCTCTAGTTTGAAGAGAATTTCTTTGGGAAGTCCAGAGAAAATTAGAAAAATTTGCAAACTGGAGAAATTTGGAGAGAATTTCTCTTGGAAGTCTAGAGAAATTCTCTAGATTGAAATCTCTTTGAATTGATGTATGAAGGACCTTAGACATTATGAAAATATTGAATATCCTTTATACTATAAAATCTTAATATCAGGAATCCTAAAAAAAAAATTCCCCTATGAATTATTTACATAGAGATATGAAAAAAATTACACAATAATTGAATACTTTATATCTTATTTGCCTTGGGTAACATTGCCTTGGGTAACATATATAAGATTCACAAGTCGTGCAAAGATAATCAAAAATTATTTTGGTGTGCTAAGCTATTGTATAAAGGGAAACTCTATGGTGTCCTTGGGCATGTATATCATGTGCACTCTATTATAAATTGGTGTAATTTTATCATAAATTTTATAATATTAATTGCAAAATATATAATTTCGTCACAAATTTATGTAATAAAATGTTTAAACTATTATAGTTGATGTTACAAAAAAATTGTGGCTTATGGCAATTTATAGTGAAATTACTTATTTTGTAATTAATATTATAAATTTTTATAATAAAAGTTTCTTAATTTAAAATACTTTTTTATGAATAGATACTGTTGGAACAATCTTCTGTGTAAATAAAATAAATAGAAATAAATCCAAACAAATAAATAAATAACGTACCGAATTTATTTATTAAACTGAATAAATAATTTAAGACCAAGTCGAGTGTGTGACACTCTGTCCTTAAGACAGATTCGCCCCGCTACGGTGCTTACGGTTGAGTGGCGTCTATCTCCCAAGATACAATGATCTTCACAAAATTGTTGTAGCACACCAAACAAATTTGTACGTCGAACCAAACCTGCGTTCTAATACTCTCTGAAATTATTTCTAAAACTAATATGAAGAAATAATGCAAATAGAAAAATTTGGACAGCAAAATGAAAGAATTTCAGACTCTTTTTTCCGACCCTTGATTGCTGGAACATGGCAGTATATATATAGGCAAAAATCCTTAGCCTCGGAGAGGTGCAATGCCAAGTGAACAGATGCACTAATTCATTCAAATAATTTGTCAAACCGTTGGCACTAAGAAAACCAATGGTCAAACAAATTTGAAACGTTGACCGTTAGGAACTGTTTCAACATGTGTAGGTAATTTATTATTTACACTATTTGAAATATATATATATATATATATATTAAACTATTGAAATAGTTAAATAAATAAATAAATGAAGAGGTACAAATTTTAGGAAACTAAAATTTGAATTTAGAATTAAATTAAATTTCCACAATTACAAATTTTTTAGGAAACCACTTAGGAACCCAAAATTTGAATTTAGAATTAAATTAAATTCCCACAATAATTTTAATTGAAAAAATTCAAATGAATTTTATCTAAATAAAAATTAATGTTAGACCCGAAAACGACGTTAACTTCCCATTCACTCATAAATGGTTTTGACGTTCCGTCTTCACCGTGTGACGTGCCACGCGGCAAGGAACACGTCACCTCTTCGGACCCACCCCAAAAGACGTTTGGGGCCCACCTAAAAAGGGCTCAAAATTATGCCTATATAAAACTATTTTTTCAACAGATACTTCAAGACATCTAAATTCTAAGCACGAGAGCTAAATTTAGTAATCAAATCAATGTAAGTTATTACAAGGTTACAATTTCAATTTGTCCTTATAATGTATTATTCAAAAAAAATACAAACCTTTCAAAAAAAAAATCTCAACAAATTATACAAATTTTAGAAATGAAATGGAGGAGGAGACGTGGCAAAAGTAGAGAGAGCGTGCAAAGGAGGGAAGGGGTGAGCCCAATTTGTACAAAAGAGTGGATGAGGAGGCAACAATGCTAGGCCGCGAGGCGGTCCAAGAATAGACTCGAAGAAGAACATGCCTAGTGAGTGAGTACTGCTACTACTGGGTTTTACCAGGGCTTTGTTTGTATTCAATTCTCAATTCAGAAATTTGTGTAAACCTAAACCCAAACACTCCCCTCTCTCTCTCTCTCTCTCTCTCTCCGAAACACAGAAAAACACAGTTGAAAATTCCAAAATAAAAATCAAATCCAGTCTAAAGAGACCCAAAATTGGCATAGTCAAATCAACAATGAATATCGCGAAATCAAGATCCATTAACTCCCTCATGTCATTGAGACACCTCCGCCTATCGGCGGCCATCATCACTTGCAGAGACCTCTCCATTTCATCTCCATTCAATCATCTCTCTCCACTTCCTCCTCAACCCCTCCCCTCCTCCCTTCGCCATTTCCGCACCTCTCGCGATCCCAGTATGAGGTAGGTCTAAATAATTTTTTTAAAAAAAAAACCCTAAACCCTAATAATACTCGAACACACACACACATGTATACATATATATATATATATATATGTATAATACACACACACACACACACAGAGACAGTTGTTAAATGATAATGTCTGATGGTTTGGTTTGTGATTTTGGTGGTTGCGAGTTAAAAAAGGCATGAAATTCCACCTCCTGTAAATTGGGGCATCCGGATAGTCCCTGAGAAGAAGGCCTATGTGGTCGAACGATTCGGCAAGTACGTCAAGACTCTCACTCCTGGAATTCATTTGCTTATTCCTTTTGTTGAACGAATCGCTTACGTCCATTCCCTCAAGGAAGAGGCCATTCCCATTCCCGACCAATCCGCCATCACCAAGGACAATGTTAGCATCTTAATTGATGGGGTTCTTTATGTTAAGGTACCTATCAACTACTGTGTTTTTTTTTTTTTTAAATCCAATTTGTAGTTGTATTCGGTTGATGGTTGATTATGTTTAGTTGAGTAATTGCAGATTGTGGACCCTCGCTTGGCGTCTTATGGCGTTGAGAATCCCTTGTATGCAGTTATCCAGCTTGCGCAGACGACAATGCGTAGTGAGCTCGGGAAGATCACTCTCGACAAGACGTTTGAGGAAAGAGACACATTGAATGAAAAGATAGTGGTGAGAATTACTATCCACTTATTATATATGATTGTTGGGGATCTGATTATGCTAGCAAAGATTGTTAATCTCTGCATGACTAGTCTCATATATGGTGGACACAGCATAAACTGTGCTCGGATTGTCTGTACATTTTGTTGGAATGGAACTAAAAGAAATATAAAAATTGCTGCTGGATTCATAAGGAAGCAATTAGTTGAAACGTCAATTCACTTAATAGAATCATATTACCTGTTGTCAATGAAGTATTTTAGTTTAGTATGATTTAAAGGCTTAGAAATTCCATGACAGTTGATGTATTATTGTGGTAAAGGACGTGGTGTAGGGCCTTGCGCAGAAATTGAAAAAAAGAAGAAAGTGAGTTTTCATTTACATTAAAGTTATTGTTGGAACTTGAATTGCATTTCTGTAGCATTGGTTTCAGATGATCTCAGCTCAGAGTATGATGGAGTTTGCATTGTGTTTGCTGTTGCTAATGACATAATTGTAATGAAGATATATCTGGCACCAACTTGAATTAGAAGAAAGAGGCAACAAATGGTCTTCAGAATTCAGATAACAACACTACCAACATCATGTATATGGAGGATGAATTTAGAAACTAGGAACAAACACAACAGAATGGTCAGTCTGATGGCCAAGGGTTGCCCAAGATTACGTTTTCATCATAGTTAAATAATTCTTTAGCATGTACTGGAGAACTTGATTTTGGCACCTTTTGTAGGTAGGCTAGTTACCATGTATATAGCAAGGATGTTTCTGTCCAAGTTTTCTACAGATTCATTTTCAACTTCTCGTATTTGTTCTAAAAGCACTGTGTGTTCCAGATGGCCATCAACGAGGCTGCAAAAGATTGGGGCCTGAAGTGCCTTCGTTATGAAATAAGTAAGTGCTTTTTTGTCCAAATATCTATCTATCTCTCTATCTATTTATCTATCTATATCTATTTTTCTTTTTCTTTTTTTGGGAATTCTCTTCATTAATGTTTTCCTCACAACTTATCATATATGTCTAATTGTTTTTCTTCTTTAGGGGATATATCTCCTCCTCGTGGAGTGAGGGCAGCTATGGAGATGCAGGCAGAAGCTGAACGCAAAAAGAGAGCTCAAGTTCTTGAGTCGGAAGGTGATGAGGTTCTTCTTTTTGCTTTAGTTAGACTGTATACCAGTCCTGTATCTTTGATCAAATTTATGTGCTGATAATTTAGGCGTATAGCAGCTATAATTGACACATTTTAAGTTAAACAAAAAGAAGACCACTATCTTCAATTTGGAAACCCTACAATCCAGTAGGAGGGAAAATCCTTGAATCCACAAGGAAAGTGAAAACTCTCTGAATTAGCAACCAAACATATATTTTTGTTTTTACAGCATGTAGCTTGTTAATATGCTCTAAACAGCTTGAAAGGCAAGAAATAACTCCGTAAAATATATACCAATAGAGCAATTTACTAGGACTTAACACCTATCGTGAGGACTATTATGAGCTCCTGGTGAATGCATTCTCTGCAAATCCTCCACCATGAGAGAAGGCGGGATCTAGGAACACCCCAAATGATTGAGAACCTGGTTACCAAACTTTTATAGCATGGGGGCAATGGATGAGAAATTCACTGATTTCACCTATTTAGTAACATGCATAACCTTGTTAATGATCATTCAACCTTTACTAATCAAGTGATCCAATGTCTCTGTCTCCGTTGCTGCTGTCCAGGCAGAGAAAGCTGCTTTAAAGGGTGCAGCTGACCTCCCAGTCTCCCTAATGGGAAAGGTTTGAACTTGAAGTTAAGCCAACTTCAACATATTTTAATAAATATTTCACTGGGAACAAACCACTGTAGTTAAGCTAAGGAACCTTCTCCATTCCTCACTGCTTTAACCATGTAGGCCTTAACGGCCTGTCAAGGAAGGCCTCCATCCTACAGTTTATAGCAAGCACAGAGCACCTCAAAAGTGTGGTCTTTGACCGATGAATGTAGTTCACTACTATTGTCTTTTCCTCTTACATATGTTCCTGATAATTGATCTACTTCTATATTTAACAGGAGAAAGGCAGGCAAACATAAATATTGCTGATGGTAGGAAGAGTTCAGTGATCCTTGCATCAGAAGCTGCAAAGATGGACCAGGTTAATAGAGCACAAGGTCAGTTGTCGTATTTTAGTCAATCTATTATAGCTCTACTTATTTTATGTTTATTATTCCATGTGAATAGCAGGTGATAGTGATGCTTTCTGATTGAATGAAATGTATCCTTGATAATATATAAACATAAATAAGAATTATGGTGACTTTTGTGCTCTTTAGATCTAGGAACACCCCAAATGATTGAGAACCTGGTTACCAAACTTTTATAGCATGGGGGCAATGGATGAGAAATTCACTGATTTCACCTCCTTAGTAACATGCATAACCTTGTTAATGATCATTCAACCTCTACTAATCAAGTGATCCAATGTCTCAGTCTCCGTTGCTGCTGTCCAGGCAGAGAAAGCTGCTTTAAAGGGTGCAGCTGACCTCCCAGTCTCCCTAATGGGAAAGGTTTGAACTTGAAGTTACGCCAACTTCAACATATTTTAATAAATATTTAACTGGGAACAAACCACTGTAGTTAAGCTAAGGAACCTTCTCCATTCCTCACTGCTTTAACCATGTAGGCCTTGACGGCCTGTCAAGGAAGGCCTCCATCCTACGGTTTATAGCAAGCACAGAGCACCTCAAAAGTGTGGTCTTTGACCGATGAATGTAGTTCACTACTATTGTCTTTTCCTCTTACATATGTTCCTGATAATTGATCTACTTCTATATTTAACAGGAGAAAGGCAGGCAAACATAAATATTGCTGATGGTAGGAAGAGTTCAGTGATCCTTGCATCAGAAGCTGCAAAGATGGACCAGGTTAATAGAGCACAAGGTCAGTTGTCGTATTTTAGTCAATCTATTATAGCTCTACTTATTTTATGTTTATTATTCCATGTGAATAGCAGGTGATAGTGATGCTTTCTGATTGAATGAAATGTATCCTTGATAATATATAAACATAAATAAGAATTATGGTGACTTTTGTGCTCTTTATTTTTCGAGTAATGCTATACAAACAAAAAATTCATACATATCATACATAAGGAAAATTCTATTTATACACACCAAATTTCCTCACTCCACACACTTAATGAATCTTTTTTATATTACATTTTTATCCTAAAATAAAAATACCAAAATATCCTCATCTTTTCAACCGATATCCTAATTTGTTGGCCTTTTCCTTGACCACCCTAATCATGCTTGCCACCTCCGGCGAACCTACCGCTACTGACATTGCCACCATCATCCTCATTGCCCATTTCAACTCTGACGATACTCCCCGCCACCTCTACAGCCTCCTCTATCATTCAAACTTGAAAATATTTCTTTTCATTTTGGATTGAATGCAAGTGCATAGATTAGTGACCTGGAATACTTAAGACTGGCCATTTTTGTTCTATCCATTTGAGGAAATATAAATTGAAGTATGGTGTTTATGCAAATAATAGTTATGTGGCTTTGTAATTTACTTATTTAATCAATCTTCTTATCTGAAGGGGATGATTTAATAAATCCCATGAATTGCTATGTTTAATGGATCAAATACATAGCCAACAAACTACAGTTTGATACCATGCGATGAGTTGGAATGGTGTGTGATGGGTTGGTATCGTGGTTGGTGATGGTAGAGGGATGGGAATCGTGGTGGCGGATTAAATTTCGGGCAGAGGAGGCAGTGGTTGGTCGGCCGACAGTAAATGAAGAATGGTAAAAGTTATGGTTAGGATTAAGGTTTGAAGAAGGAAGGAGATGAGGACATTTTTGGTATAATAAGTTGTGTATTGAGTAAAAAATGAGATTTCAAATTCATTAAGTGTGTGTTTTAAGAAATCATGTGCACAGAAAAGATTTGGTGTGTGGAAATAGAAGCTCCCCATACATAATGATGTGGTTCATTTTGGACCTTTAACTTCAAAACAAAACACCATTAAAGATAGATTTATTTACAATAATGGCATTGCCACATCATTCTTGTCACAGAGAGAGAGAGAGAGAGACCCTTGATGTGTGTGAAAGGCATGGGTATCAATTTCACATATGGATGAACTTCATAGAGCTTTTATAATAATGTCACATGTCGAATGAACTGAAGCTTTACTGAATTCGGTTTTCCCTTTAGTAAATTGTTCATGTTCTTGTACTTTTGAACTCTGTGAAAATCAAAATGTGGAGGGCTTGTTCTTTTGATGCTCACCATCAGTTTTCTTGGGGCCACAGCTATTCTCTTCTGGACAGTCCACATTGTTTGGACAATACTTAAGCTTGATTATTATAGTAATGCTTCTCGGTTTCGTAAGTATTGTTACCCACCTCCCCAAAATCTTCCATTCCTCAAATTAATAATTTTTATCCATTTGACTTTTTGTTAAATCAGGAGAAGCAGAAGCAATTCTTGCCAAAGCGCAAGCAACAGCCAAAGGAATTGACATGGTGTCACAGGCTCTTAAAGAACACGGAGGTGTGGAGGTGAGGTCCTTCATTCCTCTTGATTGCACATATGGTATTTTAAGATTCCACACCTTACAGAAGTCTTTCACCTTCAATTGTGAAGTTGTCTTTATGATCTTATATTATACAATGACTTCATTTCTACAAGTGAATAAAAGCATGTTGTTTTTTTTAATATAAGTTGTGATTACTGCCCATCTTGATCTGACTTAGCACCTTATATTAACATGTAATTTGATCCAACAGGATATAGAAGTGATTGATATAAAATTGAATAGTTGATTAATTAGATATTCCAATGCATCATCACAAAGACCGAAGAACACTATTATTCTGTGTGGGCTTGAGGGCTGGGTCAGAGTAATTTGCACTCAGTTTTGGCAGGCCCTTTTCATTTGTTTCTTCTGTTTGGGATTGTGTGGCTTTTTTAGAAAAACTTTTGAACATAATGCTTACCATGCATGTAGTTTATTCTATACAAGCATCCTCTTGACAGTATAAATATTAAAGCAATTGATACCTAGAAGGACTACTTGAGTCTGTGAACACAGTGATGCAACTCTACAGTTGGTTGTGAGTTACATTCTAGGTTCAAGCTTGCACAATTGATGCTCTAATGGCTATCTGTAATATCTTGATGTTGTGTGCTTTGTTGTACCAGCATTTTTCTTTATGTTAGTTTCTCTTAAGAACTGTCAAAAACCACAAGTTATACCCTTTTTGGGCCTTTAGCCCAAGCTGAAGATAACAAAAGATGTGAATACTTCACAGCGGGCCAGAGTTTTTTGGGGATGGACAAGCTGTATTTTCCCTGCCTCCTTTTTCGACTCATTCTCAAATTCTTCAGGCTCTTGTTTACTGCATATTGAGGTTGCCTGCACTCTTGAGTTTTTTTTCCCTTGAAGTATTATATCCTGTTGTATTTTTCTGTCTCCCTTTTAAATCCATTCTCCAATTCTTGTTCGCTGCATACTAAGGTTGACTGCAGTGAGAACTTGTTATTGAAATATCGTTGATATCTGGTTATTGTACTTATGATATATATATATATATATATATTTTAAAATGTTTTATCTAATGACATCTATGAGAAAAACAGTCATTGCTTGCATCCTGTTACTTTTAGTATCATTCTTCATATGTGAGTTGAATATTTCCATTATCCAGTCACTAACACAATGCCCATGTGAACAAGGCATCCAGCTAATATAAAGTATGCCAAGTAATGGTTTTGGTTGTTGTATGACTGTGTTAGGAATGCATGTTATTCTTGCTTTCCTCTATTGTTGGACATTTTTCAGCCATTGGGGCTCATTTCCGTTCTTTAGATGGGTTTAAACATGAATTACACATTTGACAAACCATTGTCCTGTATTCTGCTCATTCTTCTTGCAAATTATGCAACTATGTACATTCCATGGGTAATCACTGGCAATGCTATTTAATACACAGCTCTCTGCACTCTCATTTGAAATGTAAGCAACCTATTGGTTTGATGATGTGCTGGATGCACGAGAAACCATGCGTTCTACTCTGTACAGCAAAAGTTTTATGGATACCTCCATTGAGCTGTTTCTGGTTGGATTAATTTTGTTATCATGCCTACAAAATAAAGATGCCAATAGGCATTTGGGAAGTTTCTATGAAATGTGGTTACTGAAGTCTAAATTGATTTTCATAAGCTGAAGAATTTATCTGTCTTATGCATTGAGGCTCAAAATTATACTGGGATTTGCAGGCTGCAAGTTTAAGAATTGCTGAGCAATATATTCAAGCCTTCAGCAAGATCGCCAAAGAGGTAAACAACAGAGCTATTAAACAGTGTCATAGTGTAATGCTCAAGTAATTTAAAGCAACGTTTTTTTTCACGTTTTCTGTACTTTTCCCATATCCTTTTAGGGCACTACATTGCTGCTTCCTACTTCGGCTTCCAATCCGGCCAGCATGATGGCTCAAGCTCTGAACATCTACAAAAGCTTGATTGGCAACAAATCTGATGATGCACTTCAAGATATCTCTCGTGCTGAAATCACAGGAAATGCCAAGGCTGAGCCACCCTCTGATAAAACTAAAAATGAAGGCTCTATGACAACTAAATCAACTGATGGAGATGATCTAAACGAGCCAGTTTTCACCCTGCAGAGCCCCAAGAAGGAACATTAGACTCGATGCCAGCTACCATATTCATCCAGCAAAGCAAAGGTCTATTGTGACAGTTGGTTCTCTTAGTTTTTGTGGATTCTTTTCCATGTTTAGTCCATTTTGTACTTATTTTTAGAGCAGGAAAAGCAAAGAATTCTGTAGGCTATTTAAGATTGATGATGAGATGAGAGGATAACTTCATTTTAGCATATAGAGTTTCTGAGATGGATGTGCTATTCAAGCAAAGTCCAATTGTGCTTTTTGAAACAGTAGCAGGAAGGTTTTTGAAAGATATTTGGTGACAACATTGTCATTTTGCTCTGTTAATGTTTTTATATTTTTCATGGTTGTCTAGATCAAGGTTTCAACTATTGATGTTTATTTTGTATCTGCATTGTGCTTTGACATTGGAACTTACTGATTTACTTTACAAGCTGATGTGGTTTGAATGATTGAATGCCTAGTAATAAAGAACTTGGCCCAAAATGAAATTATTGTCAAAAGCATTTTTTATTATATTTTTTTGTGGCATTTGTCATTTTACTCGTGCCAAATTTGTGTTGAAAGATATATAATAAATATTTGATTAGTAGAGATGCAGACTATGAAAATTGCATTATGTCAAATTTATCTTTTTAGCAACTTATTTTTTATGGTCCTACAGACTAAGACATAAAAGCCCTTCTCATGTAAGATCCATAAAGGAATTTGTGGCTTATGTAATACTTGGTCAAGTGTAATGGATTGTTTGGCATAGCATACTTGAGTTACTTATAACTTATTTTGTTTTATTTTTAGTTTGGTAGTCTGTACTTAACTATTTGGTAATTTATTCAAACTTATTAGACAGAAATAATTTCAATAAATTGAAGAAAAAAAATTGTCTAAAAGTTGGATGCCGTTGTCGTCTTGATGGGGTTTGAAGCTGGGCATTTTGCATTTTATAGAGCTTTACAAACAGATGATGGACATTGATGTAACTACTCTAGATTTTTTTGAAGATTTGATAAATCTCTTTGACTAATATAAAAGTTAGGACAACATTTGGGAAAATTTGTGAGGGAGAGAAATTATTGTGAAAAGAGACGACCTTTATAGTGAGATGATCCCTATTGCCTCAACCCTATGTGAGACAGAGATGAATTACGGAGATAACTATTGTCGCAACCAGAAATCTGAGATAGAGTAGCAGCTCTATGCAGGAGAGTTTTCAAATCTTCAATAGAGTAATACTGGAGGTGAGAGAAGTGGGTCTCTTGGAAAAGCCTTTGAGGTAGGTGTACTGCCCTATGGGTCTCAATCTTCTTCCTTTAGAGAGAGAGGGAGCTGTTGGACTGGTGAGCAAAATTTTCTAACAGAGTAATGGAGGTGAGAGAAAGGTAAAAGTGGGAGAGAGAAGTAACGACAACAAAAATGCTAGAGGCTCCAAAAATTCTACCAAAAGTTTTACCAAATATCTCACATGGGTGTGGAACCCACATGGGCCCCACATTGTGTGGGTCCCACACCCATGTGAGACATTTGGTAAAACTTTTGGTAGAATATTTGGGGTCTCTAGCATTACTCTAAGGACAAAAGATAAAGGTAAGTGGATTCTCTTGGGAACAAGATAAAGGTGAGTCCGAGTGATTCTCTTGAGAATGAAGTTGAAAACTTGTTTTACAGAGAATATTTCAATAAAATCCAACCAAACAAATTTTTGTATTTTTTTTTTGCTGTTCTCAAAAACTGATTTCAAAACACAAACCAATTACACCGGATGTTTTTAACTTCTGCTTTTTTACCATGAAAAATGTTTTCTATTGATTTTTATTTTTTATTGTATCATACACCAAAAAATATATATTTTCTGCACGAATAAACGGAACATTATAATAAGTTGTACCAAACATGTCTAACGAGTTGTGATTGTAATTTGTAGACTTAAAAAGTTCAATAATTTTCTCAATTTTGTTGATAGAATGGAGATTTCCATAACAAGGAAAATATGATCACATTATTAAATTTATATTTTAAATTAAAAATTAGTAATAAATTTGTATTTTTAATGAAAATGGTTAGTATAACTTGTAAGCTTTAACACTTATGAGCTTTAACACTTATGACCGTTAATTTTAAATTTTGATGATGTGTGATAACCATTTCAAATGAAATTAAAATTTTATCTCATTTATAAAATGAAAATGATTGTGAATCAAAGGGTTCAAATAGGATTGGAGAGGTAGGATTGGCCAAAGCATTCAGCTAATTCGCAAAACCTGACCTTAAATGGTCAATTTCGATATAATGAGCCAGAGGGATGGATGTCGATCTAACAATTTCAAAAAAATCAAATTTTAATCTATTGGCAGATATACAACTTCAATTTGTGAAACCCAACTTAACTGCAAGAAATTAGGAATTTTTTTTTTTTAATTTATAAGTATTGATATATGTACATATTATTTATATATTATATTATATTATTTATTTGTTCAATACATAATTTATTGAAACTTGAAAAAGATGCTGTTCCAGCTTTCAGATGCTTTTTCACTTTTCAAAAAAAGCAAAACCATGTTCTTCTTGCTGTGATCCTCCCTATTATATATTTATAATAAAAAAGTTTCATTACATCATTTAATAGTAAGTGTAATATTTAGGTCAAGTTTAGGAAGATTAAATAAGTATATTTTTTAAATTTTTTTGTATTATATGTAGAAAAAGTAGAGAAAAGATGTTGATTGATGTGACCCAAAAAAGATAAAAAGATAAAATAAGTGTACTTTTTTAGGTTAGCCAAACTTAGCCTTATTTTTAAATTCAAAAATGCCTTATACCCCAGCTGGGGTGCTGGGGATCGGCTCCTATTGGACAAAAAAAAAAACTGTTTTTTTTTTTTTTTTAATTTTCGGCCAACCCCAGTGCGTCACGTCACTGGGGTTAACCCCCACCGGGGGTCTGGAGCACAACCCTTTTAAATTTTAAATAATTATAATTTTGTATTCCTATTTTATAATCAGTAGATTTGTAATAAAAATATTCCATCACATGCATGGAATGAAATCGATCAAACTCGTCCTCGTTCAGTTAAAAAGTTTAGAAATTTTATAAAATAAGATTTGTATTATTTGATTTTATGAAATTAGTCTGAATTGCATTCACCCATCAATTCGTCCAACCCACCGTGTCAATTTCGAAACCATTCTATTCTTTTGGTTTGGATTTTCAAAATTTATTTTTCAGAAAATTTATTTTTTTCATTTTTTGTATTTTTTTAAATTTTTTTTATTGAATTTCTTTAATATTCTAAGCATTTTTCTTTTAAATTTTTAAATACACCTAAAAAAAAAAAGTGATTGATTTGTGTTTGTAAAGTAATTTTTAAGATAAAAAGTACAAAAACTTGTTTAGTTTGCCTTTTTTTCAAAAATGGTTTTGAAAAATTATTTTGGCAAGAGTTTTAAAAAAAGTGATTGATTTGATGTGTATGAGAGAGAGTGGTTTTAGAAAGTAAGTAACAAACAAAATTTTGAGATTTTTTTTGAAAAAATTTATTTGGTTTGATTACTCTTGAAAATTTGTTTGTAGAGAATTTTTTTAAAAATTTTTTCTGAAAAACAAACCAAACAAGGCCATAATATTTGTGAATTTTTTTTTAAAAAATTTACTAAATATAAAAAATACAAAAAAAAAAAAACAAGAATCCAATACAATTTTCATATTCTTGTGTATTTATTGATTTTTTAAAATATTTTTTACAAATATTTTACTTTTTAGATACATCTAAGTAAAGTGCATCTAAAAAAATATAAAAAAAATTTCTTAAAATTTTAAAAATATTCACTAAAAATAAAAAAAATATGAAAAACAAAAAACTCAATTTAAAAAAAATTAAATCTAGAAAATTGAAACCAAACACACTAGATAGTTGTCGAAATGCAAATGAGATTTAAACTCCAAACCCCATTCAATCGAGTGGCAGACGACATAACCCGCCTAACCCAACCAGCAGCCAAAGCCCCTAATTGGAGGTGTTACAAGACCTTGTGCATTAGAACGTCCACAATAGACGCGTTAGTGTGTTAGTGTCAGGTGTTAGTTTTTGACCAGCCAAAAACATTATTGGGTGCTGCATTGGATGTGTTAGTGGGTGTGTGTTTGTGTTATACGTTACTGTTAGCTGTTAAATTGTGTATTTACTGTGGCAAGCCTTCTAACCAGCCAAGAGAGAGAGAGAGAGAAAAAAAAAAAAAAAAGAGGAAGACCAAACACTTTGTAAAGCAGCAGGTCGACCCCAAGTTGACCCCCAGCCGAACCCCAGGTTGACCACCTGATCGACCTGTCAAGGGCAATTTATTTATTTATTTATACTTGTTGGGCATTTTTTTTGGGCTTAAAAATTTTGATTAAATTAAATTATTTATTATACATATACATATACAAACTTTAACACAAATCTTAACATATTCATTGCAACACCATTCACTCTCTAAAAATAATAAACTCTTAACACACCTTTAACACACATTTTTGAACCCCACTTTTTATACTTTTTGTTATATAACACACACTTTAACAAATATTTTTAGCTATTCCGATACTCTTAAGAAATCAATAGAAACTTGTTCGGTTCGATTTGGGAAACTTTAGCCTTCTGATTTTACGCGTTGGACTAATCCAATCCACCTAACATATGGAATAGGGCGTTGGCTTTCTCTCTCTCAAACAATAAGCAGAGAAAACAAACTACAGCAAGACGATGATGACACCAAAGCCACTGACCAAGTTTGACAACTCCAGAAGCGGCCGAACAATAACCAACAATTGAAGAATGAATGGAGGAGACCTACCCTATGTAGTATTATTAAAATAAAAATAAATAATCCCAACACACAAATCTAGCCAGCGCAGTTCTGTGGAGTGTGTTGCTGCAGAAACTGAAAGATGATCTGCAAAAGTTGCCAGATGATCAGGAACTTGATGAATTTGCTGGCACCCCAGTTGAAGGTTTCGGTGCTGCTTTATTTGCCCGCTACGTATGGCGTCAAGGAAGAGGGATCGGGAGGAAAGCTGGAAAAGATTTCAGCATCAAACATTGTGGTTGTGTAAGGGCAAGAGAAGGTTTAGGGTTTAGCAGTCGTCAACAAGGTTACAAGATAATCAAGAAACAAAACAGACCAACTGGTTGGCTCGCAATCCAAATCTGGGTCAGATTAATAAGCAAAGATTTTCAAGTAGGACAATTTTACTTGAAAGGAGAGGTTTTGTGTCAGTGGACCGACAACATGTGATGTATTCATAGACCATGATAAAGAGCTAATCCAAGGTATGGAGGAAGACTTTCTTGAGACATTGCTCCCACAGCTTGGAGGTGTGAGAAGAAAGGCATTTATGGAAGACTAATGGAAAGAGAGGACGAAACAGCCATCGTCCAAGATGATGATAGCCTCACATTGTTTAAGGTGTCTCTCTACCAAATTGCAGAATACGTAGAAGGATACTGAATTTTCTCTCATTGCAGGCACTACACACTACTTGAGGATCGATTCTTACAGAGCTGTAAACGCTACTACATTTTCTTGCTTTTTCAAGGTTTTAAGAATATGATTATATTTGTAATGCCAAGTATTATGACAGAATACACATATATTTGACTTTCTCAGTTGTTAAGGCATATTTTATCCTCCATTTTTCAATCCTGGTATTTATATATTTAATCAAGCACAGAAATAAAAATACTTATAACAATTCAAGATAAACGTAGAAGAAAGAATGAACTAACTAGCAAGCAAACACCGTAGACCAATCATTTAGCATGTCTGCTCATGATGAACTGACCTAGACCAGCAAGGAGAACTATGAATTCTATCATTAGAACTCTCCTAGAGACCACAAATTGCTTGTCGTTTTCCACAAGTTCGTCTCTGAATCTTCCAGTCCAAAGATTCAAGTCATTCTAAGGTATACAGGTTGGGCCACAGTCACAGCATATATACCAATTTCCCGTAATCAAGTCACTTACCATGTGTAACCTTGATTCCCTATCAAAGTCCCAGACATACTATGGTTGTTCAATGATAAACACCTGCATGCACTGACTTGCAGAATCTTTGCATCTCAAGAGAAATTTGACACGGTGATATTGTAAAGGACACGCACATAACTTCATGAAGGTCATGTACTGATACATCCAAAGCTATAAGCAATCTCAAATATTGTTTCCACACACAGTTTACAAAATGTCAAAAACCCAACATAGTGGAACTGAAAGACCCCTATGACTTCTATCCATGAAAAAAGCACATCCTTTCATATATCCAAGCACTTGCATTTTCTCTTGCTTGCTATTTGAGATCAGCAAACATGAAAAAATTCAGATCTAGCAAGGTAAGTAGGTATGCTACTTTCCTATATCTTGAACGCCACACCAACACGTTTGATCTTGATCCTAACTATCCCAACAAAACCCCAACCTCTCTCACTAATCAATGAATGACCTAACTATTTATGATTATATTGCCAACATCAAAATTTTGCAGTCAACCTAATACATAACACAAAACAAAAAATATCAAAGCCCGTCAAATTGTTGTACACAAACCTCCCCATAAGTCGCTAAGTATAACATCAGAATTCTGAACCCAATTTTTCTTCACCACTAGCAAGACCATATCATGTAGCTCGACTCCTAATCAACAGAATGCCGCCTGCTGAGTACCAATCAATTGATTCTTTATAGCGAAAAATAAGTGAAGGTTTAAATCATATTTTCTGCCTAATGCTCAGGCAAAGACGGATCATCACAAAGACTTTTACCTAAAAAAAATCATTCATAATTGATTGTCTCAACAGAGTTGAATAATTTAATAATAAATACACAAATCTCTCTTAATTCCTCAAATTTTACGAAACAATAAAAAATGAGATGAACAATGGCCGTAATTCTCCCTCTTTAAATACAGTAATCATATACATACAGACGTATCCGAATCACAAAGATCAGAACAAATTAGAAATTAATAAAATAAAATAAAAAGATCAAATCGTAGCAGATCTAACCTCGAATCGAATGCAATCAATTGAAATAAAATCAGAGAAGATTTGAATGAAGTGAAGTCGATTCATTCAGAGAAGGCCGAACAAGACAGAGAAACCAAGCAATATGAGCCAGACGATGTGAACCAATAGGAGTGCCTGACCAGAGAGCGAACCACTTCCCCCATTCCCAACCTCACAAAACCCTAATTTGGCGACTCGAGTGCCCGCGCAAAGCGCGTCGGAGCAGCCGCACCAGTAGGTGACGCCGTCGACGCCGCAGACGGGGTCGGTCCGGAAGCACTTGACGGGGCAAGACGCCGGAGCCGCCGTGCCGGAGCAGAGATCGCCGCCGTTGTCATTTTCAAGGGGTAATCGTAGGATGGAAGAATCAGATCGGACGGTGGGGGAGAAGAAGAGGCCAAAGACGATGACGATTACGAGAGAGAAGGTAAATCTTGAAATTCCGGGCATGGTCGGCGAGCTTTCGCTTTCTTTGGAAAAGAGAAAGCTTGCCTTTTTTTTTCTTCTATATGATATGTATCGTCTATATGGAAATTTCACGATTACAGATACACCGAAACCCTAATGTATTCGTTGTTAGAGAGATGGTTTTATTGAGAAAAAGATAGATACACCGAGAATCGATAGAGATACAAGTTTTATTGAACGGTTCTATTTTTTACGAATGTTCAACAGCGTTTTTCTTCAGTCAAAAGCAAGGTATGATCTTGCTTTGGACTAGTGCTGCAAATGACAAGGTCACGATTCTTTTTCATTTTTTTAAACTTCTATCTGATATTTGTAAATTAATGTTTAATTTACATTAGTCAATAAAATTTTATTATATATATATATATATATATATTTAAAATATCTTAAAGGAAAATGTTTGAGGGTCACAATGGTTTAAAATTGTTAAAATGACGTTATTTTGGATGTAGAATATGTTAAAATGACATCATTTTAATAGTTTTGACCCATTATAATCACAAAAATTATGACTCTCTAGCATTATTGTATTTATAAATTAATGTTTAATTTACATTAGTCAGTAAAATTTTATTTTATATATATATATATATATATTTATTAGTGGCATATGTGCCTGTGTTTTTCCTCAACATCCAAGATACATATAAACTAGAAAAAAGTAACTTTGCTATTTCCTTTTGCAGGGATCATTAAGAAAACAAGAACTGTGATGGAATGTTTGCACCGCTTTTGCAGGGAGTGCATCGACAAGTCGATGCGTATGGGGTATGTAACAAAACTATTCCAACATTATCATCATCTAAGAAGCATAGACACTTCTTAAAGGTAACGTGTATTACAAGTTTGAATAAAAATAACTTGGAATCCAGTGATAAAACAAAAACAATGTAAATTTATACAGTCTGTTTTTCTTTGGAATTTAAAAATAATAAAATAAAGACTTGTCATTCTTAATTTTTTTCATAAGATTTGTGAGGAAAAAAAAATCAAGCCACACTAGATGGAATAGAAATCAACAAGAAGATGACCAATCCACATCTGTAAAATAGGGCATCTTTAGTGTCCCAACCAAACAATAGAGGTGTTTGTTTCAGTTTTTCAGAGTTAATTTATGGCTTTTAGCTTTGAAAAAGTTATTTTAGATTGTTTGGTTAAACTTATTTCAAACAGTTTCTTATTCTAACAGCTTATTTTAACTCAAAAAAATTGATTCTGAGAAGCTGTTTACCCCTTATTTCTGATTATCAGTTTCTGCTGTGGACATGTTAATTTTTGGTTCTACTCTTAAATTTTTTTATTTTTTATTTTTTTAAAAATAGAAAAAGACCTAAATGGACTATAGATTATTATTATTATTTTTTATGAGAAATGTAGACAAACAAAAAGTAAAAATTAATTGAAAAAGCTATTTTACAGCTTATTTAATAAACACTACTCAGCAACTTAAATCTATAATCCAACAGCTACATCAAACAGATTAACAACTTCTGATTAAAGTCATAATCTATAATCTGTTAAACTATAATCTATAAACTGTTTTAACAAGTACACCAAACATGGTCACTTTGATATTTTAGTAAAGATAATCACAAATGAAAGAGTAATTTACTTTTTTATACTATTTCTAGAGTCCACATAATTAATTGAAATTGAGAATAAAAAAAAAAAAATTAACGAGCTTCAAAATATATTTAAATTTAATTTATTTATATAACTAGCCAATCTTAAATTTAAATGTTTGATAAATTAGACATGAATCAAACTTAATTAGCTTGATTATTTTTCTAGTTTATTTATACCTTTGCCATACTCCTGCAAGCTTTCTACAAACTGAAAAGAGAGTTGTGTCACCTCAACTTCACTTGGAGTAATTATTTCATAATTATTACTCCCTCTGTCCCAAAATATTAGTTCCTTATTTCATTTTTCATTGTCCCAAAATATTAGTCCCTCTTCAAAAATCAAGTACAAAAATAATATAAATTTCCTATTTTACCCTTCTTTTAAATTAATAAACAATATAAAAAGTACAATTATGACATTGATATTCTCAAAAAATGTACTATCAAAAGAATAATTTTAGAAAATCAACTTTTTTTAGATGCAATAATTGTACTATCAAAAAAAGTTAAATTCTCTAAAAAAGACCATTATTTTGGAAAGGAGGGAGTAGGTTATTGTTTTTTTGTTTTCATCACTCAAGATCACATCGAATAGAGTAAAATTCCAAATCTCATCTTTTTACTTTTTTTAATGGGATGACTTTTGAACAAGTAAATATCTGGTTCCTACTTTATCCAATGTATTCAATTCAATGATAAATGGTCAAGATAAAAAATGACACGGTAATTTCGATCAATAATAATTTTCTCACTTACGTAGAAGTGGAAGAGAGAATTTGACAAAATGAGAGACACTAGGCACCAAAATTTCAAACTGTCTTCAATGGTCAAAACTAACTCCTAAATTGGGACTATCTCAAACCCATCCAATCCTTAAAATTTGCCAACAAAAACCATATTGTCCATACGAAAAAGTCACACAACATAGAATTGGCCACAAATACTATATGCTCCATGTTAAACGCTTTCGAGTCTCCCAAACAATCTCTCTAACATTAGAAATTCACAAGTAGCTCCAACTTCTATATATAACCTCTTGTTCCTCTTCTTGTTCAATTCAGCCTCAAAAAGTGTTTACTTATTTGCATATTCAACTTCTAAATTTCAACACCCACCTCCTCCTCTCGCCCACACGTCCCATTATCAGTTGCCAATTCATGGGAGGCTGTGCGAGCAGACCCAAGGATTTGGATACCAATCAAGAACCTATTCATGCTGAGGATCCAACCACCCCAAACAAGGCCGAGGGCGAGAATGTTCCACAAGTAACACTACTAATCCTATGAATTTTTCCTAGTTTAATTCATAAAGTCTATTGACTGGGCATGGGACCTGTCCCAAAAATTTGTAACCCCTTGTCCCAATTCACTAATTGAGGATGAGAATTTTGGGACAGTGAATCCTTGCATCTTGATAGTCATACTAAATGACTCCTCAAGATTAGAAGTTACTTATATAACTTGACATCTCACGTTTTTTTTTTTTCAGAAACTTGAAGACCCTTTTCCTGTGCAATGAACTTCTTGTACCTAACTAAATCAGCAGTGCAAACAGGCTTATAGTCCTGTAGGTGATCAAGGGGTTTCCAGCCATTGGTGAGGAAGGTGAAGTACTAAAAAACCATCTGCTCCCCCTAAACAGAGCTCTGAATAGAGCGGCGTAACTTAAATGCCTGGGAGAAATTCCTTTTGCGAAAATAACTAGTAGCCACAGCATCCCAAACATCCTTGGCAGTCTCCATAGACAAGTAGCCATCGCCAATGTCTGGTACCATCGAATGAATAAGCCAACCCATAATCAAAGAGTTGGTAATCTCCCGTTGGTCATAACCCGAGTCAGTGGTGCTGGGTGCCTGTATCCTACCATCAACATAACTCGTCTTCCCTCTGCTCTTCAAAAACATAGTCAAACTCTGCAACCACGCTAGATAGTTCTGACTATTAAATAGAAAGGTGATGATTTTAATACTAGGGTTGGGGTTATTAGTCATAGTAGTAGGTATCATGGACCTCTCACTCTTAGGTGTCGCCACACTAGTGGAATCTGCCATAGATACTATACTACCGAACCCTTAACAAAACTAGCGCCAATCACAAACCTGGAAGGTGGTGATGGAAGGGAAAAAAAAACACAATGACCACTATGACAATATAAAGAATTAACAACTCATACTCTTTTTTTTTTTTTTTTTTTTTTTAAATATACAGAGGACACGATATATGAAAAACAAATACATATATAATTTTATATATTTATTATATAATATATATATATATATATATATATATGAATTGGTAATTATTATATGTTATATGAATATTTAAAGTTTAAAAGTGGATGAAGCGGTAATTTTCAGGATAAATTTTCTAGGTACTGAAGATTGCTTATAATCTAATCCTAAAAGGAAGATAATTCTAATGCTGGATTTTAATTATAGATTTGGATAGGAATTTATAAAGGAAAAGAGAAATGGAAAAAAAAAAAAAAAAACTTATATTTCATTTACATTTGCGTCACCTCTCTTTTACTTTCTAAATTCCTACCCAAATCCATAATGCAAACACAGTCTAAAAGAAACTTAAATTTCTTTACATTTTGCGTAAGTATTATTGAATAGTACAAGTTAACTGGGCATTCAAATTCCAACCACATACTGATTCATACATTGTGATTCCAAAGACACTTCATTTACAAGGAAAAGTTACGAGCACCGAAAAAAAAGTGCACTGAAATCATCAATCTGTCACTTTTATTTGCAAATATGGATGCAAATTGATAATTATGAACAAATATGAGGAGTCGATGATTTTGGTGATCGTAACAGTTGCATTTACAATTCAGATGAGAAAGAAAGTATTGCTGGTGAAAGAGCAGCCTCCTTGGAAAGTCCGTTCTTGATCAGTCTGATTGTCATCTTCCACAGCCAACACAACCAGAACTGCCAGAAGTGGATAGCTGAGTGTAGTCAACGACCAATTAGCAATCATTTCGGCCAAAAATGGCACCTTGTGTGTATCAATTTGCCAAGCCACTGCTGCCCCTGCACTTTGCACTCCCTTATAGAATCCAGTATACCTACATCATCAAAATTTACCATATATAATCAACCCAAATTGGATTATGTAACAATAAGGGTGGAAATCGTAGTGTTGCTCGTGTTCATGTCAGGTACATGTCAGAATTTTTTTAAGGCTAACCTAACCTGTTTATTTTTTTGTATTTTCGTGGCCGGTCAGCTTGAGTCCGTGTCCAATGAGTGCAATTAACCTATAGTGTATAATTTGTGTCCTGGAAATTTCTCACCCTTTGGTTACAATTGTGAAAATAGTGAAAGAAATTACCTGCTAAGGGTCTCGGAATCATCAGCCAAAGCACCCATGATCCAGTAAACCGTGCTCTGAAACATGGCATCAAGCAGCCCATAAGCAAAATACAACACCAACGGTCCTGCGAATTCCGAACCATTGTCCTTAAAATCCAACCTCTTAGGCAGATCATGGCGCGAGTATTTGAGTTGATTCACAAGCCCACCAACCCAAATTCCAGTCCCGACCAAACCAACAATCCCAACACTCACAAGTCCTCTCACCCTCCTACTCTTAAAACTGAAATCGATTATGTATCCGATCACCAACGATCCAATCATCTGCGCCGTCCAATAGCACATATTGGTCAACCCTCGAGTCCTAAGATCGAACAAAACTCCATTGACATTGTTGAATTGGTAACAGTGAACAAAGTTACTAGCCCAGGCCGCGGGTGATAGCAACAGCATCCTCCAATTGAGAAACAGTTTGAGTATTTCAGTTGATTCGACTGAAATACTCGAGTACTTAATGCTAGTACATAGAGAACTGTCGTCGCGAATTACGCGACTGGGGTGTAGGATTGCAAGGGAAAGGAGAGTGCCAACCAACATGAAAATCATGAAACCGATGTAGGTGGCGTCGTTTACAGAGGCTGCGGCAGTGGTGGCGCCACGGTGGTAGTTGAGGATGAACGGGATGAGGCCGCCAATGACGCCGCCCATGTTGAAGATGGTCCAGAAGAGGGAGATGTAGGTACCTTTGCGGTCAGCTGGGGGGTAAGCGGTCATGATTGCCCCCTGGCCAGCCCAGAGTAGGCCAGCGCCGACGCCCAGGAGAGCGCCGGCTGTGAGGGCGAAGGGCTGGTGGTGGTAGTGGTTGTAGTAGAGGAAGGAGCCGGCGTAGAGGACGTAGGTGGAGCAGCCAGCGAAGAGGGTGGTACGTGGACCAAGGATGTTGTAGATGCCGCCACCGAGGATGCCAAAGACTGCAAACGTGGTATAAAGGGCAGTGTTGGCGTTGTTGGCAGCCGTGGGGTCCACCTGCCCTCCGCCGCCCATCCCTGACAAGGCGTTGAACATCCCGGGACAACAAAAGCATACTAATCCAATCAGAGTCACTTGAACTAAGGGTGAATTGTACCTAAAAATGGAAGATTTCCTCCTCATCATCTTTGTTTCTTCATCCCCTTGTAAACCCATAATGTGATTCGAATTTGGATGAGAGAGAGAGAGAGAGAGAGATTGGAAGTATTTAGGAGATTCAAAGATGAGCACTACACAATAAATACTTATGAATCGCTGTTATGCTTGTCCTGTAGTTGGTTGTATTTCCGTTTACAGTTTTTTACTACTCCATTTATACAGAACGGCATATGAATTAGCAGCGGAGTCTGACAATTCAGATATGTAAATTTTATTAATGCCAATTTTAAAAGGAGATGCTAAATCCATTGTTCTTGTGAGTTGTAAAATGCTTTATGAAAACAAAATTAACAGCTTCATAAAAGCAAAATTACAATGCCAAGGGAAGAGGTGTTTGATGACTGAACTTTTTCTGTCAAAATCCAAAACAGTTAAGGGTTGAGCTGTTACTTCTGGTAAAAGAAGATGGATGAAAGCTTAGTTTGTTTTGTATGCCTCCAAATTGTACAATTTCACATATGCTGATTTCAAATATACTTGATTGGCACCAGGTTATTTAAAACTTTTAATGGAAAGTGATGGATCACTAATTTGTATCCTTAAACAACGGGTGGGATTGGTATCTAGTAATTGGAATCAACTTAGAATTTTTTTCTCTTCCTTTTGGCAGTACTCTATGCTAAAAAAACAGCCGGCCGGCCGGCAGCAAGTAGCACTCCACGCATCCAATTGATTAAAAAAAAAATAAAAAAATTCCATAGCCCAAAATCATGTGAGTAGGAGATGTTGGTATTTTGAGTTGAGTTTAGAATCAAACAGCCTATATATAATATACACTCCAAGTATTCAGGCAAATCGACAATTCTAACATATTCTGTATTCTTTTCTCTCTAATCTCTCTCTAGAAAATACAAGAGTGCATGAAGCGAGTGTTGAATATTGGCTACAGATTCTGGAGGTCACCCCATGTGAAAGGGGTGATCCTCAGGTCAACAATGGAAGGCAACCAACCAAGGCAACCAACCAAGTCAAGCTTGGTGGCCACCAACCATGTCAAAAGTCAAGAATGAAGGCTCTCCCACCTACTCCTTTGTGTATAAATAGAGACGGGAGGGAGAGGATATAGAGCATTAGATTTGGAGCTGAGAGGTGTGAGTTGAGAGCAAAGAGAGAGAGAATTACAGCGAGTGTGTAATTCTTACCATTTTGTTCAATATAGTGAATCCGCTGCCCGTGGACGTAGGCGACTTGCCGAACCACGTAAAAACTTGTGTGTTATTGTTTGTTTGAGTTCCCTGGTGTGCCCCCGATCCTCAACAATTGGTATCAGAGCTCGGGTTGCGAAAAATCGAATTTTTCCCGAAAGTGCCCAGATTTCGAAGTGCTCAAAATCCACTTTTGACCATACCAGGAGGAAGTACTCCCCGAGAGGAGTCCAGAACAGCAAAAACAGAGCCAAGAAGCCTTCACACGCGCCCTCACGCGCTCTCTACACAAAGCGCGTCAGCCCCAGTCGCACCACGCGCCACCACGCGCCGTTCAGGCACCGGCGCGTGATCTCCAATCTCACCCACGCGCCACACGCGCGTCTCCCAGGAAGAAGACGAGCCACGTGGCGCCACGTCAGTGCCACGTCAGCGCCACGTCATCCGCCACGTCATCGCCACGCGTCCGACAGTCAGGCCACGTGTCAGACACGTGTCAGCCACGTGTCAGCCCAGTCAGCCTGAGCCGCTGACCAGCCGCGTTGACCAGCCGTCAAGCCGTTGACCGCGCCGCCGATCCTCCGTTGACCGCGCCGCCTGCGCCGTTGACCGAGCCGTTGACCAGCCGTTGACCGGAGAAAGTATCCGGTGCATCTCAGCGCACCAGATTCTTCAGATCTGACCCGTCCAAAGTGTTTTTGCCAGATCGGAGCCATTCGGAGTCCGTTTTTGACGATCCAATAGTGCTTCCCAACTATTTGGAGTATTCCGGACACATCTGTATAATTCCAAACTAGTTTATTTCTGTTTGAAAACGGGAAGAGCCCTGTTTGGATGTACAGAAAATCCAAATAATTTAATTTGAATTCTGGATTTTATTTTAATAAAAAATAAAATTAAATTCAAATGTTTTTGGCCCAAAAAGATTAGAAGCCCAACCGGACGGACGGACGGCGGCGGCGCGCGCGTGCGTGTGGTGATTTTTGGGTCCAATGGGTCTAGCCCATTTTGCCCATAACCTCTCCCTCTAAAACACTTGGGTACCCCTTGGGGCACACCCCAACTATCTCACCCTAAGCCTTATAAACCCTTTCAAAACCTCTCACCAAATCAATGTGGGACAAGCCAATTTACCACCTTAAGGAATTTCCACCAAAACTCTATTTCCATGGAGCACACTTTGGCTTCAATTTCCCATTCACTCGGTAATGGTTTTGAGCAACCAAATATACCACGTGAATCAAAACGCGGCATAGAACGCGTTACCACTTTGACCCGAGTAAATCGACACTCGGGGCCCACCTAAAAAATAGACCGAACTTAGAAAAAAATTCTGATTTTATCCAGAATTTTATAACCATTTCCAACACACTACACAATAAATACTTATGAATCACTGTTATGCTTGTCCTGTAGTTGGTTGTATTTCCGTTAACAGTTTTTTACTACTCCATTTATACAGAACGGCATAAGAATTAGCAGCGGAGTCTGACAATTCAGATATGTAAATTTTATTAATGCCAATTTTAAAAGGAGATGCTAAATCCATTGTTCTTGTGAGTTGTAAAATGCTTTATGAAAACAAAATTAACAGCCTCATAAAAGCAAAATGACAATGCCAAGGGAAGAGGTGTTTGATGACTGAACTTTTTCTGTCAAAATCCAAAACAGTCAAGGGTTGAGCTGTTACTTCTGATAAAAGAAGATGGATGAAAGCTTAGTTTGTTTTGTATGCCTCCAAATTACAATTTCACATATGTTGATTTCAAATATACTTGATTGGCACCAGGTTATTTAAAACTTTTAATGGAAAGTGATGGATCACTAATTTGTGTCCTTAAACAACGGGTGGGATTGGTATCTAGTAATTGGAATCAACTTGGAAATTTTTTCTCTTCCTTTTGGCAGTACTCTATGCTAAAAAAACAGCCGGCCGGCCGGCAGCAAGTAGCACTCCATGCATCCAATTGATTAAAAAAAATAAAATTCCATAGCCCAAAATCATGTGAGTAGAAGATGTTGGTATTTTGAAGTTGAGTTTAGAATCAAACAGCCTATATATAATATACACTCCAAGTATTCAGGCAAATCAACAATTCTAACATATTCTGTATTCTTTTCTCTCTTATCTCTCTCTAGAAAATACAAGAGTGCATGAAGCGAGTTCTTGGATTGTGGAATTAAGAACATCGTTCAATCATGGTAAGAGTATTCCACCACTAAGGGTAATGATATACAAACTGATATTTTAAACATAATTTACTTGCAGAATAATATGGCCCCTTATGTTCCTTTCATTTCCCACCAAAAAACATTTATAATATGAAGAATCATTGCTATGGTTGTTGAGTTTTTGTATGAAAACTCTATTTGTAAATCATTTTTTTTTTTTGGCAGAATGTTATTTCGACTCTGATTCAGTTAGTCCACCATATCCCAAAATATTGAGACATAACACAATTTAGAGAAGATGACATCAACCTCTAATTGACAATAAGTATAACCGAGTTCCTTTACAAGAGGAATCATTTTACTGTTGAGCCAAAAAAGAAAAGAAAAAAGTGTAGAACTATAATCGTATATGAAGTAGGCAAAATCTGCATTAAAAAAGTACTCCAGCATCAGATTAATATGCTTCGCTTTTTTTCTTTTTCTTTTTCTTTTTCTTTTTCTTTTTTTCAACAATTTGTACTTAATTTGTGAGGCATACCTAAAGAGACTTTTGCATAAACTAATTTGAGAGAGAACCGGTTTATCAAGCGAAGTTGCGTTGCTCAATATGGGCTAGGTCCAACCCGTGGGCTAACATGAGCCTTATAGAATCCAGTTTGAGTATAAGGAATGAGATTCCATCTACATACTCATAAAATGTAAAGTTAAACAAGTAATGTGGAACAAATGCAAAAACTATTATACAATCAAACATAAGAACTTGCCACAGCAGTGTGTGTTGGTACTTACTGCAAAACCAGTAAAAGCTACACAGCTCAGCTCAAGCCTAAAATACTTGCTTAGCTCTAATGGTTTGTTCAAAATTTATTTTCTTCCTTTTTTTCCCACCCTTTTTGGTAGATAGGGCTTTCTTGAATTTTGGTCATTTTGAGCTTTCACAATTAGTAGTTCATTTCGTTGCACATTGTAGAGAGAACTAATCCACTGTATTAAAAAAAAGAAAAAGACAAAAAGAAAGAGCCACTTCACCTTTGTTATACATATTTATGTTTGGTGAAGTAGTTTTTTTTTTCCTTCCCAATCTCTTTTCAAGATAATTGTGACTTTGAAAGGTTAGACATGACTAAGATCAGTGAGATACGAAAATAAAAAAGAACAAACACACAAGAATTGTAAATTACGTGCATACACAAAGAAACAATAGTTACCTTCATGGTTGTTACAATTTCACTATGATTAGAAATGTTACAGAAAGTATCCAAAAAATAGTCATTCACCCTCAACTATACATATAGAAATTATGACAACAGTTCACAAGTACAAAAATATAAAATTGCCCTTACTGCATATCCGGGTTTGGGGAAAGCATGAACCTTCGGGCACCTCAGCCAGCTTACCTCTAAGTTGGATAGACAGTCAAGAATAATGTCTAGAACTTGTCAGGATTTACATTACCCAACAAGATAGACGCGGTGATAGCATTAACCAGGGAGGTTGCAACAGGTTGGGGAGACTTCTACAACTTGTTCCAACAATGAAGGGCAAGTGAAGTAGATCCATTAATTTGTTACTTTCTGTGGGTAACTGGTGAAGCCAAACCAGATTTTTTTTTTTAAATATATATATATATATATATCGTTTTTGTTTTTGTTTTTGTTTTTGTTTTTGTCCTCTGTTTCATTTTTAAATTTATTTGGTAAGTCTTGATGTTGAAATTTCTGAACTTGAAGGTATTAGAGGCTCAATGTTGATTTTCATTCTATTCTAGTATTAACTTGAAGACACTAGACAATAATTGTAGTGTGTCCTCCTTTTATAGCCAATCTCTGTTAACTTGATGACATACCTGTGCGGAGTATGTGACCACTCCGACAAACGTATTATTTTTATATATTATTTTAGTAAGTATAATTGTATGATTAATTGTTTAATTGATGCCTATCTATTTGCTTATGGATTATCTGTTAGAATACCGACTTGGAATTCGAAATTAAAAGCCTAAACGGTTTCAAAAACCAAAATTAACTACATGAATAGACTAATTGAAATTTTTAGAACCGTTTGGCAAGTTTGATTAAAAATTGATTCAATCTGATAAATTAAGTTGTGTTTAAATAGCCTGATGTTCTTAGCTCATTTTTGAGCTCATCTTCTTCAATTGTAAGTGCAAAAATGTGAAGAAAAAAAAAAATTTTTTTTATAGAGAGAGTGAACTCTCATCTATAGATAGAAAGTGTAGAATTTGAAGAAGAACTTGGAGAATTAGTTAGAATTAGTCAAGATTGTGCTAGAACAAGTGTATTTGAAGGCTCTAGGTGACAATTTAACTCTCAATTCTTGAAGATGAGTTGAGTTCATTGTGTATATATGATCTTTTGCATGTATTTTGTTAAATAAGGTCAAGAGGATGATGAAGCTTTACATGCATGCATGAATATGTTGAGTTTTACCACTTTGAGTTTGGTTTTGACAATCCATGTTGAATTTCTGAGTTAATTTTGTACATGGATCTTTGATTCATCATGTTTTGGCTTTCAAATTCATGTTTTGAGAGTCATGGAAAAGAGTTTTGTACATGTATGGAGCTTTTGAGCTCAAATTTATTGAATTCATGAGTTTTGAGAAAGGAGTTTGGAAAATCTTGCATACATGAACTTTTGAGTTCAATTTTGGTGGATTTAAAGTGATTTTGAGTAAGTGGTTTTTAAGGGGTCATGTATACATGTTTTCTAAAGTAATTCTATGATGATGAACAACTCATGCATGACTCAAGGCTTTGAATTTGCGTTTGGAAGCTCAAATTTTTAGTTTCGAAACCCAGAATTTTTCCAGACCACTTGAGCAACCAAGGGGAGGCTTGAGCGAACTTTGTGAGCTTCTAGCTTTTTTGCAATCATTGCAAACCGCTCAAGTGACAAATAGTTGGCTCGAGTGCACATCAGATCCATCCAGTACTTTTGCAGACCTCTGTGACCACTCGAGCGACTAATAGTTGGCTCGAGCGAAGGCCCTTATTTCAACATATTTTGAAAAGATATTTTGTGTTTGTATTTCCGTCCGCATGTCTTTCTGAGCATTTTTAGGCATGAATTATGACTCATTGAGGATCAAGAAGTAAGAAACCAACATGAGGAATTGTATTAGATAATATAAGAAGAATTATTCGATCTGAATATGTGTTACAATGTGTATGGTTATATGTAATGTGTAGGTTTGAACATTGAGGAAGAATATCGAACTAGTTAATGTGAGTAATGTCTTTGTAATAGTATTTTTGTATGAACTACTTTGGAATTAGTTTTGCTATACGATGAATTATGAAATCTATACTTTGTTACAAGTTATGAGATATGATAAGTTTTCTGAACAAGTACTTTTGAGACGCTAAGTTATGCTTTGAAACTCCGAATTGTGTATAATGTGATAAGTTTTCTGAAAATGAGAATTTGCTAAAGAATGAATGAGTTTCCTTTTGAACAATGAATATGATAAATTGGGAAATGTATTTTGATCTCCGGTGACTATTAGTTTGCCAATGATCTGTCTTGGACGTTGTGTATAAGCCATTGAACCATTGTAAACGTTCCGTACGATGTTGGTCTTTGATGATTGTTCTGTATGACTTTGATAGTAATTGTTTTGTATGATATCTACACGTATAAGACGTTCTGAATGATCAGTGTGATGTTCTATATAAGTCATCAGTGTAGTGTTCTTCATAAGCCATCAATGTGATGTTCTGTATAAGCCATCAATGTGATGTTATGTATAAGTCATCAAAATGATGTTCTGTGTAAGGCATCAAGTGTGATGTTCTGCATAAGTCATCAAGTGTGATGTTCCGTATGGGTCATCGATATGGGTGTTCCAAATGAAGTCATTCTATATGAATGTTCCATATAGTATTTTGGCAAGTCAAATAAGGCGTTTGGGCACTTCGGAATGTGTTAAGTTATGAAAGGTTTGATAAACTATATTTGTTATTATGTATTTTTGAAACAAGCCTTAATTATCCCAAGATGATATTGTTTTGATAAGTTATGAGACTCATTCATTTAATCCCTTTACAATGAGATTACTCATTGGGCTTCTAGTTCACTCCGTTTATATATATGTATGTAGGTGAGCATCACAAAGTCCAGCATTAGAGATTGCTTTGGAGTTAGCCTTTTTGTAAAGCCACTTGAGATGTGCCTCCGTGTTGAGGCCTTAGCTTTGTTTTGGCCAAGCTTGTGCAACTTTAGTTTTGTATAGTCTGTTATGCTATAGTTTTGATCTTGGGTTATGTATTTATAAGATGGATGTTTGTAAATATTATGGTATTAAGTGAGATATGTTTTGTACGCTTCTATTCATAACATATATGCACAGCTCAATGGACAAATTTTATAATCTGCTTCCGCTTCAGGCCCCGTATGTTTAATATTATATTTTGAAATTCTGTCTTTGAGGCTGGGTAATCTGGGATTACTGGCTATTTATAGTCTAAACCTCTAGGGGCGGGTTTGGGTCGAGAGAGAGTAAATATTCTTTACTTCCGTACTCGTTACGTCCAAGCTTTGTGTCGCTCGAAACGATGTCGTATAGCCTGAAAGCACAACTATGGTGAGCTACCTAGCAAGTGTGTCATTGGAAAACCCCTCCAATGGTCAAGTTAGCACCCTTAGAAAAAAGACTAAAGAAAGGATAGCTCAGAGTAAGAAAAGTTACAGACCTTTTGCATGAAGGCGCCGCAGGACTTATATAGTTTGTGTGTGCACTATTCTACTCGTTCTTTCTTGTACGTGTGGATGTACTATCCTCTCATTTCTTTACACGTATATGCATTAATACTGCCAAGCATCATTAGTTAAACCTCCAAACGGTATTAACGCATACGACCAGCGGGTTTCACCTCGTACTCTAATTAGGCCACATAGCCTCTGCTAACCGAGCTAACCCTAGCTCAGTCTGATTCTGACATTCCCAAAGTGGAGGTATCCTTTCTCAAAGGCACATTATTGCCTAGTTCTCATAGCTTGGTTGAGTTACTTTTAATCCTCCATAACACAAACTTGTCGTTAAGTTGAGTTATGCACATCCTCCAACGATAAGAACTCGTTGTCCGGTCACAAATCCTTTCTCGATCAGACCTTTGGACACAAGTTTGATTCATTCGCTATTTTTTTTTCATTCCAAGGCTACACTATCTAGCTCGACTTATGACTTAAGTCTGCTTGCAACCCTGTTCACAATTTTTGTGGGCCAAATAGCCCGGTTGGTCGGCTAAGAACGTGGCCTCTCCTACCGGTTCCACAGCTCAGCCAAGCTCAGCTAAGATCCTCATTGTTTGCCATCCGCGTAGTTCTCATGTTAGCTTGGTTTGGTGCTTTAGCTCGTTCTCAGGCAATGCGTAGTTCTCATGTTAGCTTGGTTTGGTGCTTTAGCTCGTTCTCAGGCAATGATCTCATCTTGGCCTAGCCCGGTCCGTACTTGTGGCTTATTCTTTATTCAGCACGGTCCGTGTTGACAGCCTAATTCTAACCTAGCTCGGTCTATCACCAAGGCACATGCTTGGCTCGGTCCGCAATCTATGTTCACTGCCCAACATGATCCAACATCCTAAACGAGCAGATCGGGTTGTCATTGATGTTATAAAAAAAAACCTAGTCATGGTTCTGGAAAGCTCTGCATAAGCAATTTTTTATTTTTCATTGTTATATATTTGGTAGACATAAAACAAATTTATAAGATATTGATTACATGTTTATAAGATATTGAAGACACACAATTTGGCAAGGGTGAATGTCTTGATGGTGATACACCTGCTACATTACGTAAGCCTTTACAAGCTTGGAGCTTTTTAGTAAAAGAAGAGATTAACAAGGTGTCAAAATTGAAGTATAAAATAGATGCCCATAAGATTGAGAACCTAGTAGATGGCATGTACAATGTCCCTGCAGAGATCTCAAAAAAAGGCTCTTCCTATTGGGAAAATGCCTTGGTTGGATAATTCATTGATAAAAGATTCCCTTTCCATTATGTGAAAACTTGGACAGAGAAACTTTAGGGAAATTTGCTTGAGGATGTTGTCTCCATTGATAATGGCCCTTTTGTTTTTAAAGTAAAAAGTGAAGAGGCTATGGACAAAATTTTGGAAGATGGCCCCTATTACGTTGGGGCTAGATTGATTGTTGTTAAAAAATAGCAACTTGGACTAAAACTAACAAAGTGTGCATTTTTTAGTGTGCCGTTGTGGGTGAAGTTGTATAATGTTCATTTGGAGCTTTGGACTGAATAGGGTTTGGGTTACATTGCTAGCATCATGGGAACCCCTCTCTATTTGAATGAGCCTACTTCAAGAGAAGCAGACTTACGTTTGAGAGACTATGTATTAAAGAGCCAGCAAATAAAGAGATCGCTGAGTCTTTCAAAATAAATCTTGGTTATGGTGACTGTAGCTTGGTTTTCATGCTCCTTTCGGATACGATAGCCCTATAGTTCAGACTCCCGTGGTTCTGAATATGATTCCACAAGTGCAATGTGAAATAGATAAACACAGATGAGTCCAAACCTGGCAAAAATCGATTTTGAATCAAAATGTCAAAAATGGACTACTTTGCCAGATTATAGAGTCGCCACCTACATATTTTTTGAAAAATTTAGGAAACCCAAGACTCGTGCCAAAGGCCACTTATCCGTCATCACCAAAGTGTCTCAACTCGGGAACTTAGGTACGAGAGGGGAAAGTCATGAATTGAGCACCCCACTCGCCTGATCAAAGATCGACCTCTACTAATCATGATGTGATTCTTATTTATATTATATGCTCTTGTTCCAATTATTAGGCTATTTTTACCATGTGATGCACACATGTATAGACTAATTTGCAAAAATTAGAACATTTTGATTTCATATTTGTTTGAAAATTGTTTCGAATTTGTACTACTTGGAAAAAGTGATCCCATATGTACATTTGATCAAATCATCCCAATTTAAGTAGTTAGTCTTCATCCACAAGCATTCAAACAGTTATATCAATTAAGCACTTAGCCTCATGGTATTCATGCTTGACATGGCAACAATCACATGCATGTATATGCTAAAGTAATAATTACTCACCTAGTACTCTAGGGGAAGCCAAATAAAGCAAAAGAATTAGAAAACATGTATGCTCATAACTAATGCAACATGACTAATGCAACACATGCGATATGCAATTTAAATTGGCTCGGCTACTAACATGGCATGTGAATCAATTTGATAGCATGCGATTTGAGCACGTTTTCAAAGAAGTAATAAATAACAATGTGAGTTAGAATGATGAGTCGAGCCTAATGTATGCTAGACAAATGAATGCTTTATACATGAGAAATGCTAAGCGAAATATGATGCTCTATGATATCCATCATAAGTAGGTAAATAAAAGGAAAAAAGACATGGGATTGGAAGACATACACGCATTATTACAATTTGCCCTCGCACAAGAGGGTCTAAATAAATGCCCTAGCTAATTACCTCGAATTAACTAATTATTACAAACAAAAAATGGTACTGTCTAGCTGAAAAAGGTGGTTGGCCGGCTAGAAGTGGTGGACGGTCGTACAATATAAGTGGCCGGCCGGCCACTAATTTGGTGTATGCCTTGTAGCAACAGATAACAAACAGAGCACAAACAGAGCATTTTCAAGAAATGTCTGTCCACCATGTCTTTCCTTATCATCAATCAGCTCAAAGGAGGGGTAGGCTCGATTCGTAAGCCATCAATTGGCACAAATTCATTGTGTGATGACTTATGAACCAAGGGATACAATTTCAATAAATGAAACTAAAAACAAACAAGAACCTCTCCTTATCATGGAATTTGATCAAGGCAAGTGGTTGACCTTGAATATTGAATCATTTTCATCACTAGTTAGTATGAAATGATTCAAGATTCAATGGGTTCAATTAACGTCTGATTGAACTCGAGTGGATTTTATTATCTTGCTCCATTTTATTCCAATTTTAACACCTCTTTCAATTACCTTTCCATTCCTTAAGCCTTTTAGTCCAATAATGAAGATTAAGTCCACTAATGGAAAGAAGTGTCAAGCAAAGGGCCGTTTTAGGCATGAGAGAGATGTCATGCCATTGGTAATGAACCTCTGAAGAGATTAAACCATTAAGTACAACAATTTCTATCTCAAGCTTAAACAAACAATCGGTTTGAAATGACTCTCAAAGCAAAGAAGAAGCCAAGAAATGAGAGAAGTACATAGATGATTATAGATGAACACAAGTATGGATAACTTGAAATAAATGCTATCAACTCAAATAGGTTAGTGTCTAATGCCTAAAACACCAAACCTATGAGGATCATTACACTACAAGCATGCAATACAAAGCATAAACGACATGAACAACTTAAAACAATCCTAAAATATGCTAAAACATCACTGAAATTAAGGTAAAAACATCTACAAAAACAAGCTAAAATATTGGTGCAACTAAGCTAGTAAATAAGCCAAAGAAGGGGAGGCTAACCCCTTCATTTTTGGGACTTCAAAACCATATTCTAGCCTCTGAAAACCTCTGAAAATCAGTGGGCAAAAGCTCAAAAAAAGATAATGAAAAGGTGGGAAACACAAGGGGAAAAGCCTAGAAGACAATGGTTAAAGAGGGGTGGCCCACTCCTCTACCCTTAATGGCTTTAAACCACAAGTTTCAGCCCACAAAAATAGTTGAAAAACAGTTCAAAAACAGCAATGAATGATGGAAAATAAATAGGGGAAAGAAGCTTGGAGCTATACCTCTTGAAAAGAAGCGGTCCTTTGACTTACAAACCACCAATTCTACACCCTCAAGAGCTAAAATGCAAGCTCAAACACCTCAACAAAGAACCTTCAAGGTTTGGTTTAGAGTGGCTAGGCAAAGGGTATAAAAGTTAATATGGAGAGAGAGAAATATTTTCCAAAACTTTGCTCCACTAATTTTTCTAACCCTAAATTATAAGAGGGAGTCATCTATATATAGAAATATATGAAACATCTCGAAAATTTCCATACAGACATAGCTGGTGCAGTGCATGCATCTGTGAAGATAGCTGGCACATCTAGCAAGAAGATCTGATTATTTACACAAGTGGTCGGCAGACCACTAAAAAGGGGCAGCCAGCCACTAACAGTGGCCGGCAAACCACTAGTGGGTCTGTAGGTCCCTGGATGATCAGGCTTGAAAAACTGCTATTTTGGTCCAAAAAACAAGGCATAAAGTTTGTAGGTTTCTAAGAGAGTGAACTCTCATCTATGGATAGAAAGTGTAGAATTTGAAAAAGAACTTGGAGAATTAGTTAGAATTGGTCAAGATTGTGCTAGAACAAGTGTATTTGAAGGCTCTAGGTGAGAATTTAACTCTCAATTCTTGAAGATGAGTTGAGTTCATTGTGTATATATGATCTTTTGCACGTATTTTGTTAAATAAGGTCAAGAGGATGATGAAGCTTTACATGCATGCATGAATATATTGAGTTTTACCACTTTGAGTTTGGTTTTGACCATCCATGTTGAAATTGTGAGTTAATTTGTACATGCATCTTTGATTCATCATGTTTTGGCTTTCAAATTCATGTTTTGAGAGTCATGGAAAAGAGTTTTGTACATACATGGAGCTTTTGAGCTCAAATTTATTGAATTCATGAGTTTTGAGAAAGGAGTTTGGAAAATCTTGCATACATGAACTTTTGAGTTCAATTTTGGTGGATTTAAAGTGATTTTGAGTAAGTGGTTAAGGGGTCATGTATACATGTTTTCTAAAGTAATTCTATGATGATGAACAACTCATACATGACCCAAGGCTTTGAATTCACATTTGGAAGCTCAAATTTTCAGTTTTGAAACCCAGAATTTTTCCAGACCGCTTGAGCGACCAAGGGGTGGCTTGAGCGAACTTTGTGAGCTTCCAGCTTTTTTGCAATCATTGCAAACCGCTCAAGTGACAAATAGTTGGCTCGAGTGCACATCAGACCCATCCAGTACTTTTGCAGACCTCTGTGACCACTCGAGCGAAGGCCCTTATTTCAGCATATTTCGAAAAGATATTTTGTGTTTGTATTTCCGTCTGCATGTCTTTCTAAGCATTTTTAGGCATGAATTATGACTCATTGAGGATCAAGAAGTAAGAAAACCAACATAAGGAATTGTATTAGATAAGATAAGAAGAATTATTCGATCTGAATATGTGTTACAATGTGTTTGGTTATATGTAATGTGTAGGTTTGAACATTGAGGAAGAATATCAAACTAGTTAATGTGAGTAATGCCTTTGTAATGGTATTTTTGTATGAACTACTTTGGAATTAGTTTTGCTATACGATGAATTATGAAATCTATACTTTGTTACAAGTTATGAGATATGATAAGTTTTCTAAACAAGTACTTTTGAGACGCTAAGTTATGCTTTGAAACTCCGAATTGTGTATAATGTGATAAGTTTTTTGAAAATGAGAATTTGCTAAAGAATGAATGAGTTTCCTTTTGAACAATAAATATGATAAATTGGGAAATATATTTTGATCTCTGGTGACTATTATTTTGCCAATGATCTGTCTTGGACATTGTGTATAAGCCATTGAACCATTGAAAACGTTCCGTATGATGTTGGTGTTTGATGATCGTTCTGTATGACTTCGATAGTAATTGTTCTGTATGGTATCTACATGTGTAAGACGTTCTGAATGAGCTCATCAAGTATAAGCTATCAGTGTGACGTTCTATATAAGTCATCAGTGTAGTGTTCTGCATAAGCCATCAATGTGATGTTATGTATAAGTCATCAAAGTGATGTTCTGTGTAAGGCATCAAGTGTGATGTTCTGCATAAGTCATCAAGTGTGATGTTTCGTATGGGTCATCGATATGGGTGTTCCAAATGAAGTCATTCTATATGAATGTTCCATATAGTATTTTGGCAAGTCAAATAAGGCCTTCGGGCACTTCGGAATGTGTTAAGTTATGAAAGGTTTGATAAACTATATTTGTTATTATGTATTTTCGAAACAAGCTTTAATTATCCCAAGATGATATTGTTTTGATAAGTTATGAGACTCATTTGTTTAACCCCTTTACAATGAGATTACTCATTGGGCTTCCAGTTCACTCCGTTTATATATATGTATGTAGGTGAGCATCACAAAGTCTAGCATTAGAGATTGCTTTGGAGTTAGCCTTTTTGTAAAGCCACTTGAGATGTGCCTCCGCGTTGAGGCCTTAGTTTTGTTTTGGCCAAGCTTGTGCAGCTTTGGTTTTGTATAGTCCGTATGCTCTAGTTTTGATCTTGGGTTATGTATTTATAAGATGGATGTTTGTAAATATTATGGTGTTATGTGAGATATGTTTTGTACGCTTCTGTTCATAACATATATGCACAGCTCAATGGACAAATTTTATAATCTGCTTCCGCTTTAGGCCCCGTATGTTTAATATTATATTTTGAAATTCTGTCTTTGAGGCTGGGTAATCTGGAATTACTGGCTATTTATAGTCTAAATCTCTAGGGGCGGGTTTGGGTCGAGAGAGAGTAAATATTCTTTACTTCCGTACTCATTACGTCCAACCCTTGTGTCGCTCGAAACGATGTCGTATAGCCTGAAAGCACAACTATGGTGAGCTACCTAGCAGGTGTGTCATTGGAAAACCCCTTCGATGGTCAAGTTAGCACCCTTAGAAAAAAACTAAAGCAAGGATAGCTCAGAGTAAGAAAAGTTGCAGACCTTTTGCATGAAGGCGCCTCAGGACTTATATAGTTTGTGAGTGCACTATTTTACTCGTTCTTTCTTGTACGCGTGGATGTACTATCCTTTCATTTCTTTACACGTATATGCATCAATACTGCCAAACATCATTAGCTAAACCTCCAAATGGTATTAACGCATATGACCAGTGGGTTTCACCTTGTACTCTAATTAGGTCACATAGCCTCTGCTAACCGAGCTAACCATAGCTCAGTCCGATTCTGACATTCCCAAAGTGGAGGTATCCTTTCTCAAACGCACATTATTGCCTAGTTCTCATAGCTTGGTTAAGTTACTTTTAGTCCTCCATAACGCAAACTTGTTGTTTAGTTGAGCTATGCACATCCTCCAACGATAAGAACTCGTTGTTCGGTCACAAATCCTTTCTCGATCAAACCTTTGGACACAGGTTTGATTCGCTCGCTATTTCTTTTTCATTCCAAGGCTACACTATCTAGCTCGACTTATGACTTAAGTCTGCTTGCAACCCTGATCACAATTTTTGTGGGCCAAATAGCCCAGTTGGTCGGCTAAGAACGTGGCCTCTCCTGCTGGTCCCACAGCTCGGCCAAGCTCGGCTAAGATCCTCATTGTTTCCCGTTCGCGTAGTTCTCATGTTAGCTTGGTTTGGTGCTTTAGCTCGTTCTCAGGCAATGATCTCATCTTGGCCTAGCCCGGTCCGTACTTGTGGCTTATTCTTTATCCAGCATGGTCCGTGTTGACAGCCTAATTCTAACCTAGCCTAGTCTATCACCAAGGCACATGCTTGGCTCGGTCCGCAATCTATGTTCACTGCCCAACATGATCCAACATCCTAAACGAGCAGATCGGGTTGTCATTGATGTTATAAAAAAAAAACTAGTCATGGTTCTGGAAAGCTCTGCATGAGCAATTTTTTATTTTTCATTGTTATATATTTGGTAGACATACAACAACTTTATAAGATATTGATTACATGTTTATAAGATATTGAAGACGCACAATCTGGCAAGGGTGAATGTCTTGATGGTGATACACCTGCTATATTACGTACGCCTCTACAAGCTTGAGCTCTTTAGTAAAAGAAGAGATTAACAAGGTGTCAAAATTGAAGTATAAAATAGATGCCCATAAGATTGAGAACCTAGTAGATGTCATGTACAATGTCCCTGCTGAGATCTCATAAAAAGGCTTTTCCTATTGGGAAAATGCCTTGGTTGGATAATTCATTGATAAAAGATTCTCTTTCCATTATATGAAAACTTGGACAGAGAAACTTTAGGAAAATTTGCTTAAGGATGTTGTCTCCATTGATAACGGCCCTTTTCTTTTTAAAGTAAAAAGTGAAGAGGCTATGGACAAAATTTTGGAAGATGGCCCCTATTACGTTGGGGCTAGATTGATTGTTGTTAAAAAATAACAACTTGGACTAAAACTAACAAAGTGTGAATTTTTGAGTGTGCCGTTGTGGGTGAAGTTGTATAATGTTCCTTTGGAGCTTTGGACTGAATAAGGTTTGGGTTACATTGCTAGCATCACGGGAACCCCTCTCTATTTGGATGAGCCTACTTCAAGAGAAGCAGACTTACGTTTGAGAGAATATGTATTAAAGAGCCAGCAAATAAAGAGATCGTTGAGTCTTTCAAAATAAATCTTGGTTATGGTGACTGTAGCTTGCTTTTCGTGCTCCTTTCGGATACGATAGCCCTACAGTTCAGACTCCTGTGGTTCTGAATCTAATTTCACAAGTGCAATGTGAAATAGATAAACACAAATGAGTCAAAATCTGGCAAATTTTTTGAAAAATTAATTTTGAATCAAAATGCCAAAAATGGACGGCTTTGCCAGATTACAGAGTCGCCACCTAAATATTTTTTGAAAAATTTAGGAAACCCAAGACTCGTGTCAAAGGCCACTTATCCGTCATCACCAAAGTGTCTCGGCTCGGGAACTTAGGTACGAGAGGGGAAGGTCATGAATTGAGCACCCTACTCCCCTGATCAAAGATCGACATCTACTAATCATGATGTGATTCTTATTTACATTATATGCTCTTATTCCAATTATTAGGCTATTTTTACCATGTGATGCACACAAGTATAGACTAATTTGCAAAAATTAGAACACTTTGATTTCATATTTGTTTGAAAATTGTTTCGAATATGTACTACTTGGAAAAAATGATCCCATATGTACATTTGATCAAATCATCCCAATTTAAGCAATTAGTCTTCATCCACAAACATTCAAACATTTATATCAATTAAGAACTTAGCCTCATGGTATTCATGCTTGACATGGCAACAATCACATGCATGTTATATGCTAAAGTAATAATTACTCACCTAGTACTCTAAGGGAAGCCAAATAAAGCAAAAGAATTAGAAAACATGTATGCTCCTAACTAATGCAACATGACTAATGCAACACATGCAATATGCAATTTAAATTGGCTCGGCTACTAACATGGCATGTGAATCAATTTGATAGCATGCAGTTTGAGCACGTTTTCAAAGAAGTAATAAATAACAATGTGAGTTAGAATGATGCGTCGAGCCTAATGCATGCTAGACAAATGAATGCTTTATACATGAGAAATGTTAAGCGAAATATGATGCTCTATGATATCCATCATAAGCAGGTAAATAAAAGGGAGAAAGGCGTGGGGTTGGAAGACATACACGCATTATTACAATTTGCCCTCGCACAAGAGGGTCTAAATAAATGCCCTAGCTAATTATCTCGAATTAACTAATTATTACAAACAAAAAATGGTACTGTCTGGCTGAAAAATGTAATGACCCCAAAACATGTGTCATATTTATCAGTAATTAATTATGTGTTTATGCGAATTAATTGAAGAATATCTGTTTGAATTAGAAGAATATCTGTTGAGATGAGAACTTTGGGACTGAAATTGATGACCGTAATGGGTTCAGAAAACGAAATTGAGCACGCCTATGTGATATCGGGAATTTTTAGAGCCATTTGGGAAAATAAATTGAGAACTGAATTTCGTCTGATTCGTTAGGCCATGTTTGGCTCAAAGTTTGGCACAATTGTTTATAAATGATGTATAGATAAGTATAAGGGCCTTTATTGACTCTTTGACTCAAAAACAAAAGAGAAGAGAAAAATCTGGAAAGGAGAGAGAGAGAGAATTCGTGAGAAAGGGGAAGAAGAGGAGGAAAGAGAGAGTCAAGCTAAATCTTCTCCAATTAAGTGCTTAAGGTAAGAATTTCTTCTCTACCTTCTTGAAATAAGGTTGAATCATCAATGATCTCGTGTTAAATAAGAGGATTGAAAGGGGAAATATGTTTAATTTGAGCATGCATGGCATGAATAGATGATTTATGGTTATACTTGTCATATTTTGAGGAAGAACCTCCATGGATTTAAGAATGAAGCTTTTATGCTCAAGTTTATGATTTTCTATTTTACTCCAAGATTTGAACTTCTATTGTTCCATATGGGTTTTGATTTGAAGTTTTGATGTTGATTTAAGATGGGTTTTAAGTGTTTTGGGTCTTGGATTTCATAAATGTGGAAAGTGATTTTGTAAAGAGGAGAATGAAGCTTGGAAGAAGAACCAGAAATTCGGATTTTGCTCTGTACGCTCGAGCGGAGGGAAGCCCGCTCAAGCGGTGAAAACAGCCTCCCAGCGGTTTTGGGACTTTTTACAGTACGCTCGAGCGGCCAAAGTGGCGCTCGAGCGGGACGGCCTTTTTCAAGAAAACTTTGGGGAAGTTGCAGACTTGATTTTAACATGTTAATTGCATCATTTATCATCTTATGAACATGAAATGAGTATGAATCAAAGTAAAGAAAGATTAGAATGAACATGAAATGAAGTAAAGGAAAGAATGAAGTGCATGAATTACAGGATTTAATGACAATGTGTATTGAGAAATGTGTGATATGTTGATATTTGCAGGTCAAGATTTGAAGACCGTGCATTCGGTTTCGGAAACCCTCTGTGAGTAACATTTCTGTAAAGATATGTTATTATGAACTATGTTTTAAATGTATTACGTTATGCTATGCTTTGAAATGAGAATGTTTTCCGTGAACGAATGTCCTGATTTGCGAATCTAGTATGGCATCCATAGATAGTTGGGACATGGGGGCGGGAACATGCAGGCCCATGCGTCATGAGTCATGGGGAACGGCATGGAAGGACAAGCCAATGACTAGTTACGAGATCTCATAGACTGTTGATTGATAGACTGTTATGAAAGGTTCTGTGGAGTATGCCATTACATATGTTCTTATGATGACTGGTGACTGATATATGTTTATGATTGATTTATTGTGGATTTATGAAAATGTCGGACTTCGTTCACTAACCTCTTTACTGTTATGTTACTTGCTGAGCTCTAGCTCATTGTTTGTAATTATGTATTATAGGTGAGCATTCTGGAAGTCAAGCCTAGGCGGAGTCCGAGCCGAGCCGCCGTTTTGAAGCCTACCCCGTGTTTTGGTGCCTTCGAGTTGGGGCTAGGCCTAGGAAGGCCGTTGGGAAGCTTAGTTTTGGTTGTGCATATGGCGTGAGCCTATGTTTTGTACATGAATTTTGATTATATGTGATGTAATGTAGTGGGTAAATTAACACCTTTTTGCGCAATGTAATGTTATGTTCATTATAAATGCACAGCTCTTTGGACTATTATTGGTTATTGTTTTCGCTTCCGCGAGCCCCTTTTATTTATGTTTGTATAGCAAGGCCTGTGGTAATCTAGGATTACTGGCCGGTCTCGTTGCCAAACTTCTAGGGGCGAGTTTGGGGCGTGAACAAAAAAGTGGTTGGCCGGCTAGAAGTGGTGGACGGCCGTACAGTATAAGTGGCCGGTCGGCCACTAATTTGGGTACGCCTTGTAGCAACAGATAACAAACAGAGCATTTTCAGGAAATGTCTGTCCACCATGTTCTCCTTATCATCAATCAGCTCAAATGAGGGGTAGGCTCGATTTGCAAGCATCAATCGGCACAAATTCATTGCGTGATGACTCATGAACCAAGGATACAATTTCAATAAATGAAACTAAAAACAAACAAGAGTTTACCTATCATGGAATTTGATCAAGGCAAGTGGTTGACCTTGAATCTTTTCATCATTTCATCACTAGTTAGTATGAAATGCTTCAAGATTCAATGGGTTTCAATTAACGTCCAATTGAACTCGAGTAGATTTATTATCTTGCTCCATTTTATTTCCAATTTTAATACCTCTTTCAATTACCTTTCCATTCCTTAAGCCTTTTAGTCCAATAATGAAGATTAAGTCCACTAATGGAAAGAAGTATTCAAGCAAAGGCTGTTTTAGGCATGAGAGAGATGTCATGCCATTGGTAATGAAACCTCCGAAGAGATTAAACCATTAAGTACAACAATTTCTATCTCAAGCTTAACAAACAATCGGTTTGAAATGACTCTCAAAGCAAAGAAGAAGCCAAGAAATGAGAGAAGTACATAGATGATTAGATGAACACAAGTATAGATAAATTGAAATAATGCTATCAACTCAAATAGGTTTGGTGTTTAATGCCTAAAACCCAAACCTATGAGGATTATTACACTACAAGCATGCAATACAAGCATAAACGACATGAACAACTTAAAACAATCCTAAACACGCTAAAACATCACTGAAATTATGGTAAAAACATCTCCAAATACAATCTAATTATTGGTGCAACTAAGCTAGTAATAAGCCAAAGGAGGGGAGGCTAACCCTTTCATTTTTGGGACTTCAAAACCATATTTTAAACCTCTGAAAACCTCTAAAAATCAATGGTAAAAAGCTCAAAAATAGATAATGAAAAGTGGGAAACACAAGGGGAAAGCTAGAAGACAATGGTCAAAGAAGGGTGGTCCATTCCTCTACCCTTAATGGCTTTACACCACAAGTTTCAGCCCACAAAAATAGTTGAAAAAACAGCAATGAATGATGGAAAATAATAGGGGAAGAAAGCTTGGAGTTATACTCTTGAAGAGGAGTGATCCTTTGACTTACAAACACTAATTTCACATCCTCAAGAGGTGAAATGCAAGTTCAAACACCTCAGCAAAAACCTCAGGTTTGGTTTAGAGTGTCTAGGCAAAGGGTATAGAAGTTGCAAGAGAGAGAGAGAGAGGAGAGAGAGAAAGGGAAATGTAGAGAGAGAAAAATTTTCCCAAACTTTGCTCCACAAATTTTTTAACCCTAAATTATGAGAGGGAGTCATCTATATATAGAAATATATGAGACTATCTCGAAAATATCCATATAGACACAACTGGTGTAGTACATGAACTCAAGGGAGATTATCTTGAAAGCATTTCTATGCTCTATGCAAACCAGATAAGCATATGATGTATGAATGATGCAATGCGCACATGCAACATAAGAGGTATGTGAGAGTGCACGTTCTAATGCAAAAGAAGATATTAGATATGTAAATCGACAAAACGGACAAAAGCGACGTTCGATTGACAACTCCGACTTACCTCCCTGGAGGCTTTGCAAATGCTCAAAAGGATACAACTTGTAAATTTTGAAATTGGGGCACGTTCGGGCTCGGGGTACAGCGGGCATTGGAACAGCATAACCGGGACATAGTTTCGAGCCTCCTCAAAATCAAATCCACTTCAAATACCTCAATCCTTCTTTCCAAACCCAATATAGGACTCCCATACACTGTTAGCGCAAAAAGGGAACAAACAAACACTAGGCACAAAAAGGGCCGGCCGGCCACTAATGGTGTACGGCCGCCATTAATGCAAAATAGGGGCAAACTTGACATTTCGGCTCGGGTCTACTTAAACACACCCCAAACTTCAGAGTGACCACTATGTCGAAGTAGCGACGATAGAAAGCGAAGGTCATGTTATCGCGGCTTCGCGGTCAGTACCTGCCCATCTGCTACCGCAAGTATGCTCGACCGGAGCAATCTCATCCATCAGCTGCTGGAGCAAGGGCCGAGAAGTAGGTGTAAACCCACAACTATTAAGAAAATCAGCAATTGTGCATCAACAGTTGTGTGAACAGATATTACACAAAAATGCAAAGCAGAAGGCATAGTGTGTGAAAAGTAATTACCCAGAAAGTGCAAAGCAGAAGCACAGTTGTAAATAGATTTACACAGGAAAGTGCAAAGCAGAAGGCACACTATTGTGAACAGATATTACACAGAAAGTACAAAGCATAAGGTACAGTGTGTGAACATATATTACACAGAAAGTACAAAACATGAGGCACAGTGTGTGAACAGATATTACACAAAAAGTGCAAAGCAGAAGGCATAGTGTGTGAGAAGATATTACACAGAAGTGCAAGGTAGAAGGCCCAATGCCATGAACAGATTTAAGGCAGAACATGCAAAGCATAAAGTAGAAGAAGAAGTTAAACAGAATCGAAAGTGCAGTGCATACCTCTCAGGCTCTCTAGTAGCCTCTAACCCCGTCTCCCTACATGTAGGAATTGGAGCTCATGTAGCCATAGAGTGTGCAAGGTCAACTCTACTCTAGTCGTAAATCGAATACGAGGCAGGGCACAAGGGGCACTCAACAAGTACAAACTCATGGTGTTTCACCTATTCACGAACTAAGGTGTGGTACCGAGAAGGTACATCAAGAAGCCCCGAGTGTACTACTCTACCTCTTCCCTGTGTCTCAGGCGACTCCTGAGGAAGCGCTCCAGGAACCAACTGCATCGCACCATAGATTGGCCTATATAGAGGCGGGCTCGCTCCCGAGTAGGTAAATCTAGGCCCACCTTCTCCATAGTCCATGTCCATGTCAAAAGGATCAGATCACCCCCTACTCCTAAGCCTGTGATCACGAAAAGTCATAGGGGTCATCATCATCTCTCCAGTGGAAGAGAAGTGGAAAGAGTTAGTGGTATCCCACCACCTTTCCACTAATACTCCAAGTAGGGCCCGGCTAGACATGTGGCGCATGAGCCCGGTGTAGAGTAAGCCAAAGCATGCCTCATCGACAAGGTCGCGGACCCAGGGGGACTCATGATACTGATCCTTGGTCGTCACTGCCTCGTAACCCCTACAAGAGCGAGAGTCCTCCTGTGGCAAAGAAAGATGAATCAGATGAAAGACAATGATAAAGAAGAGTCAAATGAAAGGCAGTCATGTCAGCCAGATGAAAGGCATTAAAGCATAAAAATGAAGGTTATACCTCAGTAGCACTGTGGGAAGGATGAGAGTCTGGCTCCCTTAGCAAAATATCCTCCGGTACGTCATCAACGAAGTTATCAAAACGCATCATGCCTCCAGGCGCCATCGTGTGCATGCGAGGGTGGTAAGTGGCCAGAACAAGGCCTCACCCTCGATGGTGGTAACTCAGGCTCGAGCCCTAAGGCAAGACCTCTTCCTCTGCCTTGAGGTCAGCGGCAACTTCCTCCGCTGCCTCGCCAGTTGATCAGCTATAGGCTCCTCAACCTCGAACAGGGCGCATCATGAGGAACATCGTCCGCATCTGAAAATGGATGAAAAATGAAGAAAATGGAGAAAAAAAGAAAAAAAATTGGAAAAAGTCGACCTTAGGAGAGAAAAAATAGGAGAAAAAGTCAAAACCCAAGAACAACTCAAGGGGAACAAGCCCAGAGTGTGAAAACTCAAAAAAATCAACGAAAACAAAATCTGATCAATTCAAAGTGTAAAGGGTCAAAGAGGATTTACGAATAAAATTTGTAGGGGCGTTGGAAAACACATACAAAGCACAAATCTAAAAAGAGAAAGCACCTAAAGAGAGAGGAGAGTGATTTCGATCATGTGGGTATGAGAAA
>NW_021027738.1:217480-251959 GCF_004153795.1 Camellia sinensis
CGACCGGCAACAAAGACTGCCGACCGGCAATATACATTGCCGATGGCAACAAAACACCAGCCGGTGGCCTCTGGCCATGGCCGGTGATGTGTGGGGATGCCTCACAAGGCATTCCCTGCCCCTCCAAGGTAAAACACAAGTGTTTGGTGCAAAACCAGACACTAAACAGTCGAGTTCGGAGATCCCGAGGCAAGGCGCGTAGCCGAGACCTCCGGGAACTCCAAACGAACACAAACATGGATGATCACCGGGTGTTCAAATGGTGACGTCCAAGTCTTGAGGATGGTCAAAAATGGGGTGTCTACACCGCCAAGCGACCCTACTTCGATTGGGCCATAAACATCCGAGTAGACCATACTGAGCACTTCTATTTTCCTCTTGCTCGTTGAACTGAATGATACTCGATGATGTTTGCCATAAAGGCAATGATCACACGACTTCAAGGCACTCCCTTTGGATAAGGGTATCCTAGATTGCTTTGCCAATAGATGCAATCCCTTCTCACTCATGTGAGCCAGTCTTCTGTGCCATAAGTCTGGTGACTCTTGGTCTTCTGTTGCATTAAGACTTCCCAGATAGATCTTCGTTTGAGTCTTGTACAGTGTTGAAGACATCTCTCCTCTAGTGATTGTCAAAGCTCCTCCCGTCAGCTTCCAACGACCATTTTTGAATGTACTTGTATAGCCCTGTCGATCCAGGGCACTTCTGGTGTGACACCCCTGTTCTGTATTACGCTAATTAGTCCCAAATGCCAGTGTGATTATATGTTTTGATATGATTTTGTGTGCCATTATGCGAATATATATGATTTTGAAGTTTTATCTGTTCATCGTAGGAATATCTGTTTGAATAACCTGCTTTGGAAATTAAAATTGAGGGCCTTATCGGCCACAGAACCCTAATTTGATTACGCCATTGTGATTGGTATAATTTTTAGAGCCTACGGTGAAATTTAATTGAAAATTGATTTTGGTCAATTTAAACTGATTAAATTGATAAATTAAGTACCCCATTATTTTATATTAAAATATTTGTTAGTGGGGCTTGTTGTATATTTGCATTGCACTCTCCTTTAGCTCTCTTAAAACTCAAAATCTGAGTTAGACAATTGAGAGTGAGAGAGAGGCCGGCTATAGAGAGACAAAGAAAGAGACTTGAGCAATTTTTGGCTATAGCTTGGGAATTTGAAGATTTAACTCAAGAATTGCCTAGAATTTGGAAGATTAAAGCTCCTAGGTGAGTAACCAACCCCTAACTCATGAATTTGAGTTGTGATTTCGTGAATTGAAGATTAATTTAGAATCTAGAACATGAAAGGAGTTGGTTTGATGAAATTTGAAGACTATAGGTGCATGCATGTAAAGAACTCCTGTGGAATCACAAAATCTAGCATGTAATTTGTGAAATTGTGAAAGATTGGTAGTGTAATCCCACATGCAAGCATGTCTTTGTTAAATTTTATGGGAATGAGCACTAATTACATTATTTTGAAATTGCATGTTTGAGCACAAATGTGTATAACCCATGTGAAATATTAAAGGAAACTCATGTCTTGGTCACCATTTGTGTTATCTAAGTTGAGAATGTGGCTAATCCATCACATGCATGTACAAATTATTAAGATATGAGCTTTGAATGCATGAAATGGTTACCTTGGTAATGAGTTGGTGGAAAATGAGCTATGCATGTAGATAAATTATGAAATTGAGCTTCAATATGTTGTAATTCTATGTTTGTACCATGTTAGTACATGATTATGTGAAGTTTGGACCGAAATCATGCATTTAAAGCCTTTGAATGTCGAGATGAAGCTCAAGAACTCAATCTGGAAAACCCAAATTTTTGATGTCCGCTCGAGTGGAGAAATCGAGCTCCCAGCATTTTCTGCAGACATGGTTCCCGCTCGAGGGGGGAAAGTTGACGCTCGAGCGGGGAGCTATGTAGGCAGGCAGTCCGCTCGAGCGGCCGAGTTCACGCTCGAGCTGGAATTGAAGGCAAACCAGTACTTTCGCAGACCTAAGGGTCCGCTCGAGCGGGGAAGTCCACGCTCGAGCGAGGACCCTATTTTCTGAAATCCTGTTTTTGCATTTTGTGTTCTGTTTTCCGTTCTCTTTCACATGCAAGCACTCTTAGGCATATGTTAAGCATTGTAAATGAGTTAATGAGATAATAATAAAGCCTAAAGAGGAATATGTGAATTAAAGAACGGATTGAACTGTTAATGACCCTTTTGTGTTCATGAAACGTGTAGGGTCAAGCTCCAGGGCAAATCCACAAGCCGATCACTGTGAGTAATATCGATATTTGAATGCTTGTGAATGTCCAATTGTCTATTCCCTTATAAGCTTTATGAATTGCTAATTGGGATTATGGACGTAAGTCTGATATGAATAAACATAAATGGACCCAAGGTCGTTTTGATAAACATAAATGGACCCAAGGTCGTTTTGACATGAATGAGTGGGCCGAAGGCCGTTTTGAAATGAATGAGTGGGCCGAAGGCCGTTCTGACATAAATGAATGGGCCAAAGGCCGTTTTGACACGAATGTATGGGCCGAAGGCCGTTTTGATACGAATGTATGGGCCAAAGGCCGTCTTGACATAAATGATTGGGCTGAAAGCCGTTTTGTCATAATCGAGTGGGCCGAAGGCCGTTTTGAAATGAATGAGTGGGCCGAAGGCCGTTCTGACATAAATGAATGGGCCAAAGGCCGTTTTGATACGAATGTATGGGCCGAAGGCCGTCTTGACATAAATGATTGGGCTGAAAGCCATTTTTTTCATAATCGAATGGGCCGAAGGCCGTTTTGATGTACATAATTGGGCCAAAGGCCGTTTTGACATAAATGATTGGGCCAAAGGCCGTTTTGGCATAATCGAATGGGCCGAAGGCCGCTTTGACAAGAATGGAGATCTGAATGGGCCAAAGGCCAGAATGTTTGGAGTTACAGTCACTTGATTTATATTTAGCTATATATCTGTTAAGTAGGAAAATGAATTGGGCCCAAGGCCGTTTGGAGTATGTTGTTCTACATATTGTTTATATGACTTCTGAATTTGATATTATTCACTGGGCTTTTGCTCACGCTCATTCATGTGTTTGTAGGTGAGCCAAGAGAAGTCCAGACCCAGCCTCAGTGAAGTCTGTATGGAACAACTATGGTTTTGAGAGAGTCAGCCCTTGTGTCTCACGCATGAGACCCGTCTTCGCCTTTTTGTTATGTATTTACATTTTGTCAGGTTGGCGAAGTTTTGTATATGTCTGCTTATAGTTTTTATGGGTTGACTTAGTTTTGGATGATCCTGTCTGTACAGAACCTATGCCACTATGTTTCTGTTGTGAGTTATTAACGTACATATGTATGGTTTGTTTTGATGTGCCATGTAAGCACAACTCTATGGACAAAGTTTTAAATTTTTACTTCCCTTTTGGCCCCCTTTACTCTGATGTGTTAAGTCTATTTTGGTTTGAGGCCGTAGGTAATCTTAGGATTAGTGGCCGGTTACGTCCTTAACCCATGGAGGCGGGTTCGGGTCGTGACATCTGGAGATAAGATTGAAGTGCAAATCTGGAACATGCCTCACATCTTTGAGAACCAGCTTGTGTTCGACATTAGTCTGAATACTAATGTCTCCAATATCCACAATCTTCGAATAGCTAGAATTCTTCATTCGAACAGTGTCAAAATCTCCAACGTTTTATGAGCTAAAGAGTTCTCTGTGGGAGGTGGCGTAGTAGGATGCAATTGCGTTTACCACCCATTCTGTACAACTATGCTCAGCCACATGAAGGCAATCCTCTTCTTCACCAACTACAAGAAGTATTTCATTAGTTATTGTGGCTGTCGTGTTCTCTTCTTTTTCTGACTTACTGATTTGGCCTTTATCTTTTCATCTTGGGCTGTTCCTTGTTATGTGACCCTCCTGGCCACAGTGAAAGCAAGTGAAGCTAAAGTTACCTTGACTTTTACTGTCTCTGGATTTACTTATGTTGTTCCATCTGCCTCTACTCTTACTTCTTTTTCTACCTCTTTACCTCTGTCTTTGCCTCTATCTTCTGTGACAAGAGCATGAGACTGATTACCTCCCATATCTTTTCTCCTTGTCTCTTCATTGTACATGGCGTCTGTGACCATGCTCATGGTCAGCTTCCCCTCTGGTCCAAAGTTGTTGAGAGAAACCACCAACGTCTCCCAACTGTCCGGTAAAGAACTGAGCAGTAGTACGGCTTGCATTTCATCGTCCAAGGGCATCTTGAAGGTTGTAAGTTGATTCACTAGATTCTTGAATTCATTGATGTGCTTAGCGACAGACACATCATTCTTCAACTTTAGATTTACAAGCCTTGTCATTACCAAGGCTTTGTTTCGGGCGGTCTTTAACTGGTACATTCCTTCTAACATTGTCTAGAGGACATATGCATCTGTCTCTTGGGCGACATGTGGAACACATTGTGGTCTATCCATTGTCTGATCTGACCAACAATCTTTCGGTTCATCTTTGTCTAGTTTGACCAGCAATCTTCAGGTCTCTATAGTATTGGATGTCTTTCATCCGTAGCTTCTAGATTCCATAATTGGAAGCATTTAATTTGATCATCAATCTTGAAGTTGAAGTAGATTCTTCCATTGTATTATGTGTTTTTACTAAAAAATATAAATAAAAAAATCTAACTGTACGGATGTGTCCGGCATACTCCAAATAGTTGAAAACCACTATTGGATTGCCAAAATCAGACTTCAAATGGCTCAGATCTAGCCAAAATATGTTTTACAATTCAGATCTACGGATGTATCGTAGCCACGTAGCCCTAGATAACCCCTCTGTATCTGGGTTAGGTCGGGCTGGGCCGGGCCGGGTTAACCCGATGGGTTGACTGGTCAACTAGTATGCTGACGTGGCAGCCACGTGGCAATGACGTAGTTGACAGGTGTCATCTGACGTGGCGCTGACACGTGGCTATGACGTCAATATCACGCTCAGAGCACTCTCCTTCTTCTTTTGGCTACGTGTCAGGCGTGTGTTTGCGATTGGTATGATGTGCCGGTACAGTTAATGGTGCGTAAAGCGCGTGTATGAAACTGGGATTCACTCGCCTTCTTTAGAGGGCGTGTGAGAGTGCGTGAAGCCTCGTCTGGGGCTCTGCTTTGCAGCTCTAGACTCTTCTCATCAAGAGTTTCCTCTCGGTATGCTCAAAAGTGAATTTCGAGCAACTTGATTCCTGGCAATTTTAGAAAAACAGAGTATTCAAGCCTCTATTTTACCTTCTTGCTCAACCTGAGCTCTGATACCACTTGTTAGGATTAGGCATACTCAAAAATCAATCACACACACAAGAAAAAGAGACACAAGATATATACGTGGTTCGGCAATTCCCTACGTCCACGGAAAGAGATTTCACAATAGAATTTCCCGGAGGGAGATTACAGAACTCACACTTACTTCCTCTCTATTGATTTACAGACTCTCTCTTTGATTCTCTCTTACTATGTCTGTTCTCTATCTCTTCTCTTCCTTATAGCATTTATATATATATAGGGAGAGGGAAACAAAGTCAAGGAAAAAGAGTTATTGAGCTGGTCTACCACTTGCCCTCTGCCCTCCTACTTCTTGACTTGGTGTCAACCTTCAATAACTCCTCTATGTAGGTTGGAGCTAACAACAATTTACATCAATAAAAGACCTAAAGAAAAGCATGAAAGCTTAAAAACGCCAGACCATCAAGATTTGTCCAAACAGACACAAATAACATACAGGACAATAACCCCTAAGGGATAGGTTCAGTGATTAGGGATCGGGCCAAAAACGCTTTCACTCGGGTTCAATCCTCCATCGCTCTTCAGCATAGCACCCTTATACGTTGCCTTAAGCAATGTCTTAGCTCGGGGCCTGCGGACTTGTGGAACCTATGCGACCCCTTTTTTTGTCACAAAAGAAAAAAAAAATACATGACCATAACTTTCTCATGACCTAAGATGCTTGCTTCGTCATCAAGGTTTTCTCAACCAAAACCCTTTTTGCAAATTTATTCCTTCATACCATAGTTCTAAATACTGGCCGTTATGTAACGCTTGTTCAAGTCCCGAGTCGGATACACCCTATTACAGGCTAGTACATTTCCGTTAATGATTTTTAAAATTTCACAACCATGACAATTAATTCTTGATACGTATCGGTCGATACTCCTGATACCGATACACCACGATTGATATTGTTACATATTTGAATACCACAATTTAGAACCATGCTTCATACACACTCATGCATTATTGAGAAAAATATTTTGTTTAAGAATCTTATTAAATTATTGAATACTTTCAACACACTTTACAAAGTCCAAGTAGAAAAAAGTGCACTTCTTAAAAAACATAAGAAAAAATACGATCCACATAATTGATTAACAATTGAAAACATATTATAAAGAGATTAAATTACAATCTATTGCTAAAACAATAATGCTAAGAGATTAAATTACAATCTATTGCTAAAACAATAATGCTAAGACAACTATATGTTTTTTATGGCATTTTGTTACCACGTTAATAATTAGAACACTCATACTTACTGAATAGAATGAGTGCTGCAAAGGTGTCATTGTGCTCCATAGTTATCATTAATATTCAAGTAATATTATGAATCGATAGTAAACAAAATGTTAAAAAAAGAGATGGTAATCCTTGCAAGATTGGCAATTAAAGTCTTCTTTTCAACGCCTTTCCATGAATAAACTAGAACTTAGTATTGACGATAATAAGTGCTGGTAATGTAATAGGTTTGCATGGCAGTGAAGATGAGGATCATAACTGCAGCAATGAATGACATGGTAGTCCATGAAGTAGCAAAATATTTACTTGGCAACACTATCGCGTATCCACGACACTTGACCTTCACTCTTGTTATAAGTCTGCGCCAGTCAAACCAAGACCTGGGGTAGTTGTTAACTTCCTTACACAACTTGGAAAAGCAACAATCTTTCAAAACAACTCCATCGCACATAGATTTAAAGAGTGCTGCAACATCACCATGAATGCCACTGCCACTGCCATCGCCAATCAAATCATATTTTATGATATTTTTGTGAAGAAGAATTTCAGCATCATGTGAGGAACTGAGGAGACTGCTCATAAGGAAGACATATGATGCAATGCAATGCGAGGTGACAATGCTACATTGCTCGAAAGCAATCAGAGTTCGAAAGATTCATTATGTAGCTTCATGTATCCGTAATGCTGGCATTTTAATAACTCCCTTACACTACAACAAGTTGGGTCTTGAATGACGAAATTTTTTTGTCTCGAAAGAGCTAATTTCGTCACTATAGATATTTGTGACGAAATATTTTCGTCACCAGCTTCGTCATTGAATGTTTGTCACTAAAAACCACCGTGACAAAAAATAATTTCGTCACCAATGAAATTAGTTCAGTGACGAAATTTTTTGTTACCAATAAAACAAGATTTTGTCGCCAAAAATTCTCATTTTCGTCACCAAATAATTATTCAGTATCATATTTATAATTTTAGTTAACGAATAAATTTGTCACAAATGTTGATCATTGATGAGGAAATAATTTCGTCACGATAAGATGTAAAGGTGACGAAATTTTTCGTCTCCAAAAGTCATACATGGGTGACGAAATATATTTCGCCACAAATATATTTATATACGTGACAAAATACATTTCGTCACCAAACAACAAAATCAATGAAAACTTTCATATATGTGCTGCAATAAATTTTGTCACAAAAAATGTTTATTAACGACGAATAATCACTTTGTCATAATAACAAATACAAATGATGAAACAAATTCGTCACTAAACCTGTTCCATATTTTATATTTTAATTTCAATTATTATTTCACAAATATCCCTGCTCATATCCCAATAGCCTTTTAATTGTACTAAGAAATCACTAGCTATTATACATCACTCCACAAAAAAAAATTAATAGCCAGAAGAGAGTTGTCATCTCCATTTCAAAATTGATAATTATTCCAAGACATGAACATGCAGAAAACAAATTAATAGCCAGAAGAGAGTTGTCATCTCCATTTCAAAATTGATAATTATTCCAAGACATGAACATGCAGAAAACAAATTAATAGCCAGAAGAGAGTTGTCATCTCCATTTCAAAATTGATAATTATTCCAAGACATGAACATGCAGAAAACAAATTAATAGCCAGAAGAGAGTTGTCATCTCCATTTCAAAATTGATAATTATTCCAAGACATGAACATGCAGAAAACAAATTAATAGCCAGAAGAGAGTTGTCATCTCCATTTCAAAATTGATAATTATTCCAAGACATGAACATGCAGAAAACAAATTAATAGCCAGAAGAGAGTTGTCATCTCCATTTCAAAATTGATAATTATTCCAAGACATGAACATGCAGAAAACAAATTAATAGCCAGAAGAGAGTTGTCATCTCCATTTCAAAATTGATAATTATTCCAAGACATGAACATGCAGAAAACAAATTAATAGCCAGAAGAGAGTTGTCATCTCCATTTCAAAATTGATAATTATTCCAAGACATGAACATGCAGAAAACAAATTAATAGCCAGAAGAGAGTTGTCATCTCCATTTCAAAATTGATAATTATTCCAAGACATGAACATGCAGAAAACAAATTAATAGCCAGAAGAGAGTTGTCATCTCCATTTCAAAATTGATAATTATTCCAAGACATGAACATGCAGAAAACAAATTAATAGCCAGAAGAGAGTTGTCATCTCCATTTAAAAATTGATAATTATTCCAAGACATGAACATGTAGAAAACAAATTGCTCCATTTCTTAAACCACATAAAACAATTTGTCCCTGTAACAAGAGATGAGTTTGTTACATTGAAATCATATAGTGATAGTCAGTTTACCACAGACAAAGGTCATGTAATGATAATAGATAAACAATTATCAAATAAAAAATGTAATGATAATATATAAAAGTACAGTAATGTCATTTATAAATCTTGAGATGAGGTCAATATCTACCAAGGAAAAAGTTGTTGACTTGATTATGCAAGGCCTGTTAACTGTTGATGTGCAAATTCTGAATTACATATTAGTGCCACATGGAACCTAATGGAATTAAGATTTTAGTCAAGTAAGTTTTATGTCAAGTTTTCTTTAAGTTAATGTGTTGCAAAGTTTGCTGACAGCCCACAGGGTTGTCATTTGTTAAGTTCATCAAAACTTGTCACAAGGAGCATAGTATAAGTGTTGACAATCATCACATGAATCACAACCACGTCAAACAGATTCTCAATAAAACACATTTTTAGCCACTCCATTGCAGATGCTCTCATCTTTTCTCCAACTTCTATATTTCAATATTCTATTTGACATAAGTAAAACCAATAATATAAAAAATATTAGGAACTGATGGGCAACTTAGCTGAGTCGGTCATTACAAATATAGTTATATTTCCACTGGCTGCCATTTTAAAATTTTACTCCTTTGAGCAGTATATAATCTTTTAATATCACCACAAATTCAGATGAAAATTCCTCAAAGCAAACTTCTTGAATCATTCATGAGAAGCCAAATTACAGAATAATTATCAACATAGTGGTTTGCAAGGGGGATTACACTTACTTCCAGATCAACTGATGTTCTGCTTTATCTGCTGATGCATACACAACCTCAGCATCACCAGGTCGCTGCCCAGCAAACGTCAGGGGAATTATCTGGAACAAGCACGAAAAGAAAATTATGGCTCTTGTCCACATAAACGAGAATATGTCAATGTTTAATAACAAAAATGCCAGTTTTCCTTTTTTTCATTGTCCATTTATGATGCCTAGAGTAACCTTTTGTTTATCTTTTTTCCTTTCTCTTCCTGATGAATACCCAATACTAGGTGGTACATTGACCTTGGACTCGGGGTGACCTTTGGGAGGAATCACTTGATGTACATTCAAAAAGACATTCACACATCATATATGATTCTGTTGTTATCCACTGAATTCGAAATGTAACAGAGGAATAAATGGTCTATGAACCAAAGCCTTGTTTGGTTTAAATTTCACCAGACTTCACATCTGCTCTTAAAAGTCTGGGATATGAAAATAATAGCCCCAGAATCTAAGACTTTGCAAAGTTTAATTCAAGGAACTATTGAGAGGAACTCCAATTCAATCTCCAAGCACTTGCTTACTCAGGAATCAGTAGAACAATTTAAATATATATATTGAAAAAACTCACATCAAATGAAAAGGAGAACTAGAATATAGAATATAGATTATAGATTATGTCCAACATAAGAAGTTAGATCATTTTTTAAGATTTGGCACATTGGGAAAATTTAACACACAGGTTCAACAATTCAGTACCTTTCCAGATGCATTTTCAAATGCTGTTACCATTTCCAAAACTGATGTTCCTTTTCCAGTTCCAAGGTTGTAAACTTCACAACCTGCAGTGACTTCAATAATGAAGCAAATGTAATGATACCTAGCCACATCATTCAAGAATTTTCATGCCAGCTTTTACATTCATGTAATACTAAACAACTTTTAGACTTAACCAACATTACACTTGTGCACACACATAAGTGGGCAACATGCATAGAAAAGCATAATTGAGGCAGAGATAAAGTTTCAGGGGTGCCCTAGCCCCAAAAACAAAAAAAAGAGTTGAACTTAATTGAAAGGTAGTAACTCCCGCGGATTGAACCCACGCCACTGTGGGAGCGAAACAAGTGTACTACTATTTTTGCTACAAAGCACTTAAGTTTCATTTTGATCATATTTTAATATATTATAAACATTTTCTTAAGGGAACTGATATGCACAGTGAAAGCGTGGTTTGGAACCGTTTTTTCGTCGTATGCACAGTGAAAGCGCTATTTCAAATAGCGTTTTCTTCAGAAATTTTTTTTATGTTAAAAGCGTGATTTGGAACAGCACTTTCTTAATCAAAAGCGCGTTTTGGAATAACGTTTTCACTATTCATCAAATTTTGGACTCCAAACAGTGAAAGCGTGATTTGTAATAGCGTTTTAGCCTAGTTTGAGATATCCATCCAAACTAGGCCTAGTTTGGGAATTAAGATGCAAAAGAGGTTTAATATGAGAAAAGCCCCGAGAATGATATCGATTTTTTTTTGGTAATTCAGAAATTCTGAATTTTGTGATCCCATTCCATTTTGACTCTAAATTTAGAAGTTCTAGAACCTTCTGTGTTTGACGCAGCTGTAAATCTGCTTGCAAGACTTAACCCGAGTTTATTTGCACTTTCATCCTATTTCTGACTGCAGGTTTCTCATGGGGCCAACTAGGCATAACAACAATTAATTACATTTATCATATAGGCAACAATTGTTCAGACAAGTTGGCACTAGAGAAGTAGGGCTCACTTTGTTTCACGTAGCAGCTCCTTGTATCCTTAATCATTACTTATCTGATGATATGCTGCTACAGTAGTGAGGAGTTTGTTACCCGGCACTTCAAAATGCTAAATTTGGTTTACAAATGTTTCCTAAAAAAAAGAAAGACAACTCACCATATGGAAGCAACACTCTTACACTTTCTGCAAGTGCAACAACATTATTGTTCTAGAATTGAGGTTTCACAACTCTATTTTTCATCAAGGAAGCCAAGAGAACGACAAAGAAATGGGGCATCAGATACTTTCAGGTGTCTTACTGAAATGGTATGAAGATGGTTTCTGTACTGGTGTAGCAAAATATGATGGCAATTGGGACCCAGGAGGATAATCTGGAGCAGCAGGAAATTGTGACATCAATCCAGGGGATGAGAATGGGATTTGGTTAGGATATCCATAAAACGAATCAAACCTGGTAGACAGTTTTGAACCCATGTTGCCTGAGACAACAGACGGAAAGATATTTACGGCCTCCCTTGCAGGAAGGTGATTACCTTGTCCCAATGAGATAGAGGATGAAGGCAAACCCAAGTCCTCACTATTTGGAAAGGTAGCTCGAGCTTCAGGCAGCATCGATCCAGGTGGGCCAGGCCAAGCTGTCTGGCTTGGGACACTAGCAGAAATAGCTGCAGGTCCAGGGTATATTGGAAGTTGGCTCATGATTGACAATCCTGCAGGTGGTGGCCGGCCAGCCACCCTTACTGCTAGCATCTTCCCTTCCATTTTGTGCCCATTCATATGTGTCACAGCCATGGCAGCATCAATGGGACTTTCAAATGTAACAAAGCCGTAGCCTTTACTGAAACCTGTGCTTCGATCTTTAATTACTTTCACTTCTGTGATTTTACCGAATGAACAAAACAGCTCTCTCAACTGGTTGTCATCAACAGCTTGAGGAAGATAGCCAACATAGAGGCTTGCATCATTGATTTCTTTGTTGGGTTTCCTTTTTGTGTTAGGAACTGAACCACTGCCACGCCCAGTACTGCACAAAGTGGTGCCAACCTGAGGTGATGTAATAAAGGGACAACTAGATGTGGGATGGCAAAAGCTTCCACACATTGCACAGGTGATCTCCATTTTAAAAGTAGATTGCCGGAGGGGACAGGCATAGTGCTTGTGTCCTTCCTCCTTGCACACACTGCAGATGTTCTCATTTCTATAAGTTCCTTTCAGTTTTGCAAGCTCCACCAGTTGGGCTTGCTTGTGTCCATTCATTCCTTCATCTATTGGGATTAGCAATTTCTCAACCATTCTTACAGCTGCATCCAGAGACTTCTGGTTATCTGCCTCTATACAAACATGCAAGTCTTCATCATCAGAAGAGGTATCAGGTTTCTGTGGTGCTTTCACAGAGCCTTTACCCCGCAGTAGAATCCTAGCTCCAGTTTCCTTCTCCATTCTCTTTTGTGTGTTTCCCCTTGGGCCAATTATAAGGCCAACAAAATTATATGTAGGATATTCTTTCACCGGTATGTATAGTTTTTTAAAGAGCTTTGGTGGCTTGTAATCAGGAAGAATTTTGAAGGTTGGATTCTTCTTAACCAACTTTGAAATGATTTTTTGGCGTTGTTTTATTAGTTTCTCACGAACCCTCATCTGCCTTGTATTTATTCTTATACCAAGATTGTTGTACACTGGTTGGGGAGAAGGAGATCTTTCCTCCTCAGGCCTGTCATCATGAAAATCTGAACTAAGCAGCTTACTGTTTAGCTCTGACAGGCTTAATTTCAACTTCTGAATCTTTGGATCTAACCCAGATCCAACAAAGCCTTCCATGAAGTCTGGAAGTTGAATTGGGCCAAGCATTTTTAACTGTGAGACATCACTAGCCCACCTGGTTTTCCTTCTTTTACTAGCCACGTTGCCTTCCCCAGTTTCCCCTTCTTGTTCAGGCTGAGGTTCCCATCTACTACGCCTTCGTTTTCCAGAACTTCCACTATGCTCCTGTAGTTTAGCAACACTTTCATCATTCAAAATAGCCTCAGAAACTACAGATTTACCATGGAAATCTGTAACAATGGTCCCAACATCTAATTTTGCTTTAAATGCATCCTCCTGTCTGAACTTCTTTTGTGACTGATAAACTTGCAACGGATCTGAATCAGATGTTGTTGCATTCAACGATCTCTTCTTTTCTTCTGAATAGTTGTGATTAGATCCTGATTGGTGATAAGTTCCACAAGCGTCATTCTGAGAAGACAGCTCAGGAGCAAAATCTTTTGCAGCATTCCCATCTGGATCCTCAACTGGTTGTTTGGACTCATCATATTTCCAGTAAGACATTACTGGAGAAACACACTTTGAAGTTTCCTCATCTGACTCTTCATCTGGTCCAACACTTAATTCCTCTTCTGGATCTTCTTCAGGGCCCACTTCTGGATCTTCTTCAGGTTCCTCTTCTGGATCCTCTTCAGGATCCTCTTCAGGATCTTCATCAGGGTCCTCTATTGGTTCTTCCTCCAGTTCCTCAGTCATCCTTTGATTCCTTCGCTTCAAAGCTGTAGTTCTCTTTTGTTTTTGAATTATATGAAGCTTTACGTCACCTGTCATTTGAAGGCAGTGATTATTATCTAAAATTTGGAATTCAATATAAGAAAGATTCTAAAAACTAAAAGAAAGAGTACCGACCAGAATTTGGAATGTTGATGATGTCATTATACAACAGATAAAAGTGATTATGTTATTTTGAGACTTGAAAGGACAACAAACTGAGATCATCATAATTGCACAGAAGTAATAAGGATCTTTAATACGAAGCAAATTATTTTTGTAGAAATCTACTCTACAAGGCATGCACGTGTCTGTCTAGAAAATAGATCCATGAAGGAGGCTAGAGCATAGACAATTCTTAGAGAGGGTGACAGTGTAGATCTCAAGCTTTGCCAGAGGTGGTGGAGTTGATTAAATGGCTTGATTCTTTATGCATGAGGGAGGTCTCCTTTTAGGGTGGCTATGCATGGTGTCCCATGCTCAAGGATAGGTGGCTCAACTCTCTGGATATGACAAGCTGGAGGTTTCTCAACTACCCACTGTGCCCATGGTCAAACCTTGGTGGTCATATCATAGGCTTGCAGTGAGTAGGTATGTTAAGCCTCAGATATTGAGAAGTTGCAGTGTAGGTATGTTTTGTCTTTCGATATGTAACGCCTTGGTTAAATGGCTTGGTGTGTGAAGCTTCCTTTCTAAGACTAGTCGACGTGCAGGTCCCCTCGAGGAGGGGGATGGCAAGACACCTCAACAAACCCTCAACTATAGCCCTCTAGCCTACAAGCCACAAGTCCCTTAGTGATCTCAAGTGGAGTTCCTTGGCTCTACTCCTGACCCAGCTGATATAAAAGTGTCACGGTGCTTCTCTGGAGATAAGTATATATGAGATTGAGGTACCTCTTGGCAGAGGTTTATAAATTCCTCACGAATTATTTTCATTTAGTGACGAATTTTATTTTCTTCACTAGTTTTCGTCACCATAGGCTACTTTTGTTGTAGTGTTAAGGTGCTTTATGTGTAGGAAAATTTCTTCGATGTCAACATTGATGTTAGGTTGAAATTGAATTCCTGCCTCCAAAAGTCCAATGACACAATTTTTGAATCCAGTTGTTTGCAAGGCTTGACGATCACCATCGTTATTGGTATTGTTAGATATGGGGAGGTGAGGTTTGTGCATGTTTTCAGGGCTTTCATCAGATGTGGGGAGGTAAAAATTGTGCAAGATATGAAGTAAATGCTCACCAGAGAGTTCCAAGGATGTACTTTGAATTGCTTGGTCGTTCAAACCCAAAGCCGATTTGAAAAAGAGTAATGCTAATTTGGCCACATTATGCACAGTAAATGATGGTTGTGGTATATGCTCTTTTATAGTGTCGAACAGCTTCTGCAGAACAAAAAAGGGAATCTGGTTCTCAAGTAGTACCAAATCATGTTGAAGTGTTGCAACTGTAACGCCCCAACTTCTAGGCCGTTAATAAATCAATTCAACCTCAAATTTAAAATTCTAAGTAATTAATAACTTTAAAAATACATAATTGTCTCCGAAATAATTACACAAAAGTCTCCAAAATATAACTTATGCAAATCTCTAAAAACAATATATAGTGGTGAGCCTAAAATTCTCTAACTCAATAATCTTTTAAATTCTTTAACTCCAACAGCCACTAAATTTGCTTCACACCTGAAAAATAAATTAATTCAGGAAGTATACAATACGATAGGAGTAACAAAGCTTGAAGAATGAATAATTTCACAGGGATCCAATAATTACACAAACAATTCAATTCGAGATACCAAGTAATTTACCAAATTGCACAAACAAGTCAACTCGACATATGATAATTTATCCAGGACCAAATACCTGGTCTTACTCAATACATGACCAGTGACCGCCTCACCCCCCTCACCCAAGCACAACTACTTATCCGGGCTATTGGTACAGAGCATATTGGCAAAGTCCACTTGATCCATGTATGGAGCATTTCCACGTCATTTAGCCAGACAAATCAACATTTCCAACACAGAATAACTACACAGAGTTCACCAAATGACTAGAGTAATCAAACGAATCAACAATGAATAATTCCACATAATTTATCAAATTATCAAAATCATCAAGAGGATTACAAATTGAAGATGATTAAAATAACACTGTTTGCAAAGAGATTTTAAAGAAAGCATTTTGTATACCACCCGAATTACCTCAAATCAATCTCCTCCATCGCCAATACTCTAATCTCAATATTTCTCCATGGATCTCTGAAAATAACTCTGATCTTACTTTGATAAAATCTACAACTATCATCTGCTATATATCATCAAGGCAAAATAGAATTTCCTGATTCAAAAACACTTAAAGATTGAAATTAAAATGACCATTTCAGATTTTTTCCGAGCCCGGTCTTCCTATGGTTCGTAGAGAATTTTATCTAGTTTTCAGAACATTTTCCGGAAATGGAATAGCTTTCCTAAATTTTTTGTTATTTAAGAAACACTCCAGCGCTGTCCAAATTCGTCCGTTGTTACGAAAATTGAATTTGCTTACAAACCGCTCACTCTTTTTCAATGAAACCAATTTTACTTGAAAGCTAACTTCTTAAGGAAGATTTTGACATGAAATTGAGGTCTAGAAGATTTTTATAAATTTTTCTAAAATTTTCGCAAGTTGGCTATAAAACAGATTTTTCTAGCACAATTCTTGAAATAAGAAAGTTGGTAAGAAAAGAGGTCAACTAGGGGAAATTTTTGAATTCTCTTGTGATGAAAAAATGATAAATAATATGTATTAAACTCAGAAATTAAGGTGCAAGTGTGCCTTTGGAAATTTTGAGAGATTGATATGGAAAAATGTAGTTTTATACCGATTAAGAGAAATACAAGAAGGGTAGAATCAAGGTTCAACTCCTTTCATTTTTAACACAAGAATACCATCAAAACACATCTGAAATGAATATTTAAAACTTCTAAGAGCATGTATTTGAAAAAGAAAAATAAAAGAGAGAGTTGTGTTGTGCCTTACTTAAATGCTTATAAAGCTAGTTTTGCAAGACTTGCTCTCTCTCTTCTTTCTCCCTCCCACAAGCTCACTCTCCACTTCTCTCCTTCTCTCTATGACATGTGGGTGTGTGGGTGTGGTGTTTGATGTTCAAGTAGATGGAGGATGGTGGTGTATTTATAGGAAAAATGGTATGAATTGTCTAAAATGTCCTTTGGTTGAAATGTAATGGAATTGAGTTGTATTTGGTTCAAATGAAATGGAATAGTGGATAATTAAGACCTTAATTATGTATTTAATTATGATCTAGTTAGTATTAAGTCTAATTTAAACCATTCTAATTACAAGTACATTAGACATATATATGTATATATATAGAATTGGTACCAAAGTCATAATTATTACCATGGTTCAAGGGATTTGTTTCTAAAGCACAATGATTATAGTCTAGGAGGTATGATGGCTGGCCATATACTTAAGATTTTGGGAATTTTTGTTGATTATATATATATATATATATGAAGATATTTTGTGTACAAAATTATTTATTTAAGAAATGTACAAGTATATATATGTATATGTGTGTAATGGTACTAGTTTAGGGTCAAAATGTGATTCAAGAAAAATATGAAGGCTAAGGCCTTAATTAAAATATCTATTTCAAGTGTAGAGTTAATAAATTAGTGCTAGGAAAAATAATTCGGTTTGGGTTATCTTGTTTTGAATTTAAAGGTGAATAACTAAACGAAAATTGTGAAAACAAAAAGTTAAGGTTTAGAGAGATTAATATAAAATTTGAGAGTTAAATAATTAATATTAAAGTGTTAGAAATGATTTCTAAACTTCTAGGGTCGATTAGGGTTTGTATGAGTTCGTCTGTGATGCGTTTTCGATTCTAGGATTTAATTCTGTGAATAAACAGGGAAGTAAGAATTTTTATTATAATCACTCAAAATTTAGAAATCTAATAGGATTTACTAAAGTTAGGGTCTCACGGCAACAGTCCGAGCATTATTGATAATTGGGTTAGCAACTTTGTCTTTATATTTGTCAATATTGGAGTTCCTCAAAAACGGGTTTGAGTATGAGGCACGCATCAAATAACAACATTTCAACTAGTTGGTGGTTGTCCAGGTCTATAGTTTATGAATAACATATTCGGACATCTCCTTCCAAAGCTAGTATGGCGATGGCACAATTTTCGAGGATAAGAAGTGCAGGTTTAGATATTCTCATAAAAAGAAGTAGCATGCATCGCCGTTTGTTCTCATTAAAAGCTTACAACTCTTTGTTATGATGATAAAATGGTCCGATACATGGACGAATTCAGGATTATAACTTTGGAGGGGCTACTCTATAGTTTAAAAAATTGGGGGACTACTTTATATAATTTTAAAATTATCTAAAAAAAATTTGAGAGTGTGAACTCCTATAATTTTAAATTATTTTAAAATTTATAATATAATATATGATATTTTTCAAATTTTTGGGGGTGCGGCCACCGCCCCCCTCCCTCCGCCCCCTAGATCCATCATTAGTCCAACGGAGACAATACTGGGTGTATAGGCATCTTTCTTGATTTTTACAAGTTTATTTGGAACTTCATATATACTCATCTTCGACGGCTTTTTCACTTCAGCTAGCGAGTTGTTAATCCTAAGTATCCATTCAGCGGGCTTATGTTCGACTTCTTTCATCTTGTTGGCTTCGTTATCATTCAAACCAAAAACAAGAAAAGAGAAAGAAATGAAAGGTGTTATTATTTTTGTTATGGAAAAAATAAAATTTTATTGATCTAACACCAACTACAATGGTTGATAACCTCTTCCAATTTAAATCACATCATTTAAACATAAATTCTATATGTATATAAGACTTACCATGCCACGTGAAATATATCACAAAGTCTAACAACTAAATTCATTTAAATTTTATCACCACATATAAAGGTTTCGTTTAGCAATTATATGTTTTAATCAAAAAAGTCAAAAAGTCACCATAAATTGTTATATCATTTTCTTTACTTTTCTGCACATCTGTTCATAAAAAATAAAAAAAAATTACTAAATTAGTCTATTCTCAAACAAAGGCAAAATCTCATAACCATATTATTCACTATCAAAATGACAAAACTTCATAATTAGAGTGTATGATACACCTTTGGAAAATGATATAAAAACTTAATTTCTAGACTTATTTTTAAAACTCTGTAATGTATAAAAGAGATCAGTAATTGATGATTAGAGAAAACATTAGAGAATGAGTTGTCTTAAATTTTGTAATAAACTGTCATATCATTAAATTATATATATATTTTTTTTATCGGTAAAGTGAAAATTTCATTAAAAATATAAAATTACAGGTAAGAAACAAAAATGCATCGAGAGAGATTCAGAGAGTGCTAACTCACCTACTACTGCAGCTCACATTCCTTTTAACATTACAAGGTTGTTGCAGGGTAGTGGATTAGCATTCTCATGACTAATAATCCTAGGACAACTAATCCGTTGGATTATGTATCCTATCTTAACTAATAGTCAAGTTTAAAATAATTAATCCGTACTTCAATTGTTTAACCAAACATCGGATTAATAATTTTATTGGACTATTAGTCCAATTCCAAGCTCATGTCCACCCAAACAAACATGACATGTCTTTAAAGCATGCTCACGTGACAATCACATGAAATTTTTTTTTTTTTTTTTTTTTTTTTCCTTTTTTTTAATTAATATTAATATTTTTTATTTTTTGGAGATGAATGGCTTTGTTGGTTCTAAAGCGTTCTGAGGAAAACTATAAAGTCCATAGTAAGTACTCAGTAAAATTATCTTTTTATTTATTTATTTATTTATTTATTTATTTATTTTTTAAGTTGAATATATTGATGTAGCATTAAATTTGATGTGGTGTTCAAAATTTAAATATTTTAAAAATATTTTTGTATATATAATAATGTACAAATTGTAGACAAACAAAATTTTTATATAAAAGCTCAATTTAGAATGATGTAATAATAACATTTTTAAAAGGAGGATCCCTCTAATTCATAATCTGTACTGGAGGGTACTGTTTAGGCCTGTAGAGTCCATCATTAGACCCATTTCAATTATTTGAATCATTCATTTTGTTGGACATTCGTGTATTTCATCCAAACAAAAAATTAGAAAGATACAATAATTGTAACATATTCAATTTATGTCACTAAAAAAATAGATGATAATTGTGTTTTCAAAAATAAACTATTCATTTTTTGATAATGAATGTGATAAATTAAGCCTCCGTTTGGGAAGTGGGTTGGCTTTTTGGTTTTTTGACTTTTTTGGCTATTTTATCCTGGGCTTAAAAGCTTGGTTTGGGAAGGGCTTTTTGGCTTTTTTGAGTTTTTTTGTGAGAGAAGAATGTAATGATTATGGGTTGGATGTTATGTTTTGTTTGTTATGGCTAAAATAGCCTATTTTGTTTTTTGTGGCTAAAATAGCCAAAAAAGCCCAAACCATGGCTTCCCAAACGAATCATAAGTAGTCTACGATTATCGGATCGACCTAATTTTTTGTGTGGATGAAATATATGAAGTGCCTAACAAAATGAATAGTTCAGATTATTAAAACGAAATCCGTTATTGACCTCACAAGCCCAAAAAGCACCATCCAATAGGGGTGCTAAAAAAAATCAGCAGAATTAATAAATCGATCTAATTCGGTCCAAACTTCTGGTTTGGTCATTTTTTTGTTGTTTTAGTTTTAGTTCCGAAAATGGTAAAACAATTCAAATTAGTACAAGTTCTAAGGCTTTGGTTATGGTTCTGAATCAAACTGGACTGTGACATATTTGTTTATTATTTTTATATATAGAAAGTAAAAAATAAAATGTTATTTACAAGATTTGAACACTAATCATCATTGTAAAATTGATAAACTCTAATTAACCAAACTAATTATTGTTAATTTATTTACTAACATGAAATACATACCATATTTATTGTTACATAAAATTCCTATAACTGTAAAATCAAATCGAACAAAACTGGTTTCTATGGTCCGGCCGGTTTCTATGATTCAAGTCTGGTCCGGTTCTACACATTAATAGTTCGGTTGTAGTTCAAATTTTTCTAAAATCGTAAGAATCAATTTGATTCTTAATTTGTTCTAAAACCTGATCAATTCGATTTGTGAGTAGCGCTACGTGATATTTCATGTGTATTGTGATTAGTGAAAGGAGTAGGATTTATAATTTTGTATTAAGTAATTAAAAAATAAAAAAAATATAATAATTTGTAATTGATAAAGGGCTTAATCACATAGTACCATTGGGCCAACCAATAATTTTTCCAAACAATGAGAGGTTTTTTTGTTTACAAACAAGTGGACCACAGTTCTAGAGGATTCTCATTCTTCTATATAGGAGCGCGGTTTTGCTGCTGTTTATCCTTATTTTTTTGTTGCTTCCAGTCAATGAAATGGCACCATAAAAATTGGCCACGTGTCTAACTAATCACATCACCAATTGGGCATAAATTTCAAACGTTGACGGGAGAAGTTATTACTTGGTCTTGACATTCACCCACCCTATTTATTAAGGAATAAGTGTAACGGGTCCCATTAACTTAGGGGTGCAATTCGGGCGGGCTCAACCCGAGCAATCCGAGCCCAGCCCGAGTTTTTTTAGGACTTGGGCAACTATATCTTGTAATCTGGACGGGCTTGGGCAAAATTTTGATGCCCGAATTGCAATTCGGGCCGGGCTTGGGCAGAACCAATGGCCAACCCGAGCAACCCGAACCCGAATTCAATTTAATATATTATATAAATTATATAATATATAATATATAATATATAATATATAATATATAATATATAATATATAATATATAATATATAATATATAATATATAATATATAATATATAATATATAATATATAATATATAATATATAATATATAATATATAATATATAATATATAATATATAATATATAATATATAATATATAATATATAATATATAATATATAATATATAATATATAATATATACTCGGGCAATTCGGGCAATTCGGGCAACCCGAGTTCAAAATACAAAGCTTGGGCCGGGCTTGGGCAACAATGTTCGGGTTCATGGTCGGGCTTGGGCGGGCTTGGGCACTGCCAAATACAATTCGGGTCGGGCTTGGGCAGACCCCCAACCCGACCGAACCCGCCCGAGTTGCACCCCTACACTAACTTAACAAATCAAAAAGAGATAAAGGACTATTTTGAGAAGTTGGTTAAAAGTCACTTTTTTTTGGTTTGTAGCAAAAGTTAAAAATTGGCTTTTTTGTCTTTTTTTTCATTTGGGAAGTTGGTTTTTAGCTAACGATGAAATTACAATTTTACCCTCATGGGTCAAAATGTGTTACATAGGTGAAGTCGTAAATATTTTAAATAAATGGGGGTAGTTTGGTCATTTTATTATGATTTGACATCATAAACAAACATTAATCAAAAAAGTCAAAAGTCACTTTTTATCAACTTCCCAAATCATTTGTCTAAAAAAGCCAAAAGCTTAGTTAAAAGCCAAAAAAATCATTTTTTACCATCTTTCCAAAATGAGCCAAAAATGTAACGGATCCCACTGATTTAACAAATCATAACTAAGTTGAAAACACTACATCACTTTGCCCTTGTAGCAAAAATAATTTTTCCGTTGATGGCCGTTTGCTCTTAATTGTGCCTCTTGTTTTGGGAATTATCTATTTAGATTTTTAATTTTTTATAAAAATATGTATAATATATATAGAAAAAAAATTGACTTTTAATTAATAACTTTTTTGTTTTGTTTTGTTTTTGTTTTTGACTTTTTTAAGTAGTTCTCAAATTCTAAGAGAGTAAAAATAATCCGTGGTCTGTGGATAGCCCGAAACCTGCCCGTGGTTTGGGGTGACCCAGTCCGAGACTCCGGGCCTAGACTTGGACCATCATTTTGAAGTCCGGCTCGGCCCGTGGCTCGGCCCATTAGCCCACTTAAGGCTCACTCAAGGTTCGGCCTGAGGCCCAATGTCTTTTTTTAGTAGAAAATAATAAAATTTTGGTAGAGAGAATAAAAATAAAAAAAAACAAAGAAAATTGTTCAAGCCTGCTCCAAGCCTGAGCCCAAGCCTAGGCCCATCGGTCCGTTCAAGGCTCGAATATTCCCTGAGTCTAGGCCTAATTTTTTCTCGGCCCAACTTGAATTTTAGCGAGAGCCTGCGAGGCCAGACATGAGCCGGCCAGGCCGGGCCAAATTTACACCTCTACCAAACACTTTTTTGATCAACCCTATAGCATAGTTTTTAAACTACAAAGCAACGAATTTCTCTCATATTTAATTCGCATCCAAGATTAACAATCTACCACCAAGTTATTTTGAATAAATTAGATGATTTGATGAAGCACCTTTTTATGATGGGCAATTCTTAAGCGTACAAGTGTATATTATATGTATTTGCGCAATTGTGTAAGTGTAAGTATAAGTTACACAAATTTGTGAAAATTTACGTGATTTTGTAAGATAACTTACGTATATTGTGAGAACTTACACAAATACATATGGTATACACCTTACACTCTTAAAACACTTCACATGGTGTAAGTCATCAAATGGAAATGAAGCAGAAAAAATGTGAGGACATCTATTTTTAAAAATTATAAGGTCAAGAGCAGCATATTTATATTTTAAATTTTACTTAAATAATCAAATATTTTTTATGACAAAAGTATGTATAACATTATTAAGTTACGTTTTTTATTATTATTATTATTATTATTAGATTTGATTTCTGTACAAATATAGTTATTGATTTGTTTAAACCAGGTTCATCCACCAATCACCCTATCAAAAAGCTTTGAATTTTTTTAAATTTTTTTATTATAAACATTTTATTTGATATATAATTGATCTCATTAAAAATAATAAGACCCATCCAATAGAAGTCAAAATTGATTACGAACCTACATCACAATCATGTTTCTCTTCTCCATATTCGAACTAAATAAAAAATTATTAATTAAATAGTTGCTTGATCACGTGTATACATGTATAAATAAGAAGAAGAAGAACATATATTTGACACTATTGACAATAAAATTATCATATAATAATTCAAAAAAATAACACATCGTTGAATATGATTTGTAAAAATTTATATATGTATTTTTGTGAAAACTATAATATTTTATTAAAAATTTATTGTACTTGAAGGTGGAAAAGATCAAATGTTAATTAACTTAAAAATTTTTAAATAATATTTGTGAAGCTTAAATTTTTATATGATCTCATCTATAAAATTTTCTCCAGTCATGATGGATATATTTATCTTCCTTGAAAGGTAGGATCCGTTCCAGTACATGGGTTTAAACCTCAGATTTGAGAATAATTTTTTTACATTAAAAAGGTCAAAAAAAACTAGAAAAAATGATTTTTTTTTTAAAAAAAACTTTTTTTTACAACTTTTTTACCTTAATTTATTGTCAAACAACCCTATCTTCAAACCTATCTTCAATTATTATTTTTCAAAAGGGGGGTTTGGTCATAGCCCCCTCACTATCTAATTTCTCTTTCAAAATGACAAGAATTATATAAGTACTTTCAAAACCCCCTGATATTTTAAAACTTGTTTCTTTTACTATATTCCCTCATATCTATCAGCTCTCCTATTAAGACATTTTCACTATGTATTTCAGAGTAAAATTTTACTCTGTATGAAAGTAAAATTTTACTCTGAATGAGAGTAAAATTTTACACTCTGAAACTAAAAGTAAAATTTTACTTTGTATGAAAGTAAAATTTTACTATGAATGAGAGTAAAATTTTACACTCTGAAACTAAAAGTAAAATTTTACTCTGTATAAAAGTAAAATTTTACTCTGAAAAATAAGTAAACTGTAAGACTCTGAAGCTAAAAGTAAAATTTTACTCTATATAAAAGTAAAATTTTACTCTGTATAAAAGTAAAATTTTACTCTGTATAAAAGTAAACTTTTACTCTGGTTCTGTCAAATGAAAAAAACAGAGCAATAGAACCAGAGTAAAGTTTTACTCTGGTTCTATCAAATGAAATTTGATGTTTACTCTGAAAAATCGATGGAATTTTGAGCTTTGAGCTTTGAATCAGGCCTCTAATCCTTGAATCAATCGATGTTTACTTTGAAAAATATTGAATCATGCCCATAATCCTTGAATCAGGCCTATAATCTGAAAATTTTAGAGAAATCTCAATTTTTCATACCCCGGTTCTTCAGATTTTTTAGATTTTACAGATTTTTAAAACTTTGAGCTTTCAAAAATCTATATATTCGAATTCAAATCTCAAAACACACAAACACACACATATATATATATATATATATATATATGTATCAGCAAGATTTGCAAGTTCTCCACAGCTCCGGCCATAGAGGAAGCTAGGATTAGAAGAGAGAGACGAGATATAAGATGAACAGTTGAAGGAGAGTTGAAGGAAGAGAGTTGAGAAGATGCAGAGAGAGATCGTCGGAGCTTAGGAATGACACAGCTCCGGCCATGGAGGAAGCTAGGGTTAGAAGTAAGAGACGAGAAAAAAGATAAATTTTGTATTTGGATTGTGTATATGTGAGGGTATAATAATCTGATAAAATATTTAAATAATAAATTTTGTCCTTTATGCAAAATTTTATAATTATGAAGGGATTTAAAAAGTATAATTTTTTTCTTAATCTTTCTAACAATGAACAATGAAAGGAAGGTAAAAAGAATTTATAGTCAAATTTTTCATTTCAAAACGTATTATTTATTTAGATAATGATATACAATGTCACGTTTTTAAATTACTTGATCACGGGAATGCATAGCATTCACCAATAAATGTACCTTTGTCTTGTCCTCTTGGCCATGTGATATGGGACCTGGGATAAGTACATGCCTTCCACCATGAAATACTGACTCACTAATTATTGTCCACTTGGCGTGTGAGATGGGACCTAAGGTAAGTAAATATATTGCATGAAATACTGAGTCACTAATTATTATGAGAACGAAAGCTCTGATACCGCTTTGTTTTCCTGTATGCACGTGTAAAACAGAGCTAACGGTTGTACGCTATATTTCGAGGGCAGGAATAATAGGGATATTAAAAAGTATGTTCTAAACTAGCACTAATGGGTTAAGTCTTGTTTGGCATAATTTATATAATTTATTTTTTTATTTTTTTATTTTTTTTTCATCACATTACCTTTCTACTTTTCTGGATATCTTTTTATAAAAAGACAAAAAATACACTTTTTTAAGACACCCCAAACCAACCCTTAATATCCATTTAAAAAAAAAAATACAACAGTGCGTGGGATCCAATGCCACACTATTAGTGATAACACTAATTTGTGTTCTCACTCATTTTCCATTTCGAGGGTACCTAAATTTACGTAAATTCTGATAAAAATACATATGTTATTTTGGGTTGTTTGGATTATCCTGAATAAGTATACTTTTTGTCTTTTTAGACTAAAAAGTTGAGGAAAAAAATATGGATGTTTAGGTTAACTTTTTGACTTTTTATGAAAAATATGTATTAAAAAATTGTATAAATAAGTGTATTGGAGAAGATAGTGTAGTCGGCCGTACGGGTTGGCAGTGCAGTCGGTTGGGTGAGTAGATGGAAAAAGATTGCTTCCTTTTCGGGCTTTGATTGGACGGTATTGTTTGGCCCGTGGGAGCCACCATGGGTCCCGTTTTTTTAATCGGAACCGTTCAATGTGTAGAACTCGTCGAGTACTTTATGCTTATTAAAAATCACTTTGATTGGTTATCGATAGTTATCTGATCGTGTTAGTTTTTTTTTTTGTCAACTGCTAACTATAGCACCATCTATTTTTTATACAAAATTGGTTTGATTATATAATTAGCGATATCCGATAGATGTGATTTTTTACAGGCATATAGTACTAGACGAGTTCTACATATTGAACGGTTCAGATTATCAAAAAGGGACCCATGGTGGGCCCCCACGGGCCCAACTTTACCATCAAATTTAGTGAATATACACGTGTGATTTGTTTTTCCTTTCACTGCTGTTGCTTTGACGTCAGTATGTTGATGAGTCAAAAAGTTGATTTGTATTTTAATATTTGTATATTAATTTTTTTATATTTTTTTGAGTGAATAGTAATAACTTTTTAACTTTTTTAATAACTTTTTGACTTTTTTAAAAGTTGCCAAACCAGCCATTTATAAAATTATATAATTTAAATATAAATTTACGTAAATTAATTTATAAAAATTTGAGAAATTATAACTTGATATAAGTTCTTATAAACTTACATAAGTTACCTCATAAAATAGTGTAATTTAAACACAAATTTATGTAAGTTAATCCATAAAAATTTAAAAAATCGTAATTTAACATAAGTTCTTACAAATATATGTAAATCACCTCACAAAACACAAATTCGCATAAGTTAATCATAAATTGTGTCTAAATTCTCATAAAAGTTTGTAACTTAAGTCACAAAGATATATAAGTAAATTACACACTCAGAAATTATTCCCAAGGTATATTAAATGGACCCCTACCGGGTTCTAAAGAATGTCGGCCTATATATTAGGCAAATTAAGGAATGTCTTAAGGTTTCTTATTTTGAAAAGGCCCCTTAAAACCCTTCATAATGGCCTCATATTGATAAAAAAATCCAAAAGCCATGGAGTATATTGTACGGGAAGGAAATAATTCTCCTCGTATAATCCTGTTGACCAAGTCCACGCTCCTCCGTACGACGTCGCTTTACCACCTGAAAACACGTCATGGAGTATATAATTTTTTTGAACCCAAAAAACTACGACTAATTGATACATTATTTTAGACTTGAATTGTGAACCATTTCTCCCAAATAAAACCCAAATTCAAAACAGAGCTTTCTCTATAATCATTCATGCACCAACTCAGCCTCCGTTTGGGAAGTGGGTTGGCTTTTTGATTTTTTGATTTTTTGGCTATTTTAGCCTGGGGCTAAAAAGCCTGGTTTGGAAAGGGCTTTTTAATTTTTTGGTTTTTTTGACTTTTTTTTGTAAGAGAGGAGTGTAATGATTATGGGTTGGATTTGATGTTTTGTTTTTTACAATCCTAGTAGGACTTGTACTTCTCCATGTAGAGTCCTCCTAGGATTCATTCTCCTAAGGATAATGCTTATCCTTTTACACCCTCCCCCACTGCTTAAACCAAGTGGGATGGTTTTCTTTATGGCCGAACTTCCTTTTGACCGAAGTAAAATTGGCTATACCGAGCCACAGAGGGCCGAACTATCCTTAGCTCGGTCTTCTCCTCCAACTCTTTACTTCGGCTGCCCTGTTCAACCTTGATGTGCTTAGTTCAAACTTCCAAGTAACAAGTTCTGACCGACCTAACCATTGTAAGTCACGACCGGACTGATTCCGACACCGGCCTTCCCAGAACATACTGCGACCGGACTAACTAAGACCGGCCCAACTGTGAGTTGCTTCCAAACCGGAGTAGTTTTACTCTTCCTTGGACCGAAGTAACTATCTCTTCTTGAGCCGGAGTAATCTCACCTCCTTGGGCCAGAGTGAGTTAACATCTCCTCAGAACCGGAGTAAATCTATCGTTCTTGACCGGAGTAACTCTATCAGCTTGGGCCGGAATACCTTTTACGGCCTTTTTTACTCAGTCCTTCGCGTTTTGGGCCTCAAAGCCCAACTCGCAGCTCGGCCAATTTTTCTCAAAAATTACCCTCTCAGTTATATATCACAAATCAATCTCACATTCTTTGGTGCAAGCCTCATACTAATAAATTGTAAGATTAATTTGTAATTTTTTGAAATAATGGTTTGAACGACCCATATGGAGGTGTTTGGCAAGTCAAATTGTGAGTTTTTTTAGTTAAAATAGTAATAAAAGATAAAAATAAATTTAAAAAATTAATAAAATAAACTATCTTATTAAATTATAATTATTTTATTTTATTTTATTTTTTATAAATATCACATCTAATTATAAAAATAAAAATAAAAACAAAAATTAAACTTCTTTTTAAATTTAATTATTTTAATCTATTAAAATAATTAATTCCTCAAACACCCACTATACAAACGTACAAGTGCAGTTAAAAACACAGAGACCAGAAAAAGCAAGCTAATGAATAAAGCGTTAGGCTTTTCTCTCTGCAGCAGAGAGACCCCTCGACTTTTACGCGAGCTTTCTCTGAACCTACCCACCCCCTCTCTCTTCTTTCTCTCTATACATACATACATACATACATACAATAATACAAAAAAATATCTATATCTCAGTCTTTCATCGTACTTTAGTCACATCCATCGTTATCACACGCCCTCCGAGGACGTAGCCTTTTCCTCTGTCTCCCTCATCACCGTCCACGTGTCCCCAAGGACATTCCGGTCATTTTATTAAAAATTTGGCTTGTCACCCTTAAAAGTTGAACTTACTCGAAGAGTTGAAATTTTTATACTTCGTTTGAAAAGTGGGTAATTTTTTAATTATTTTAATTTGAAATTAAAAAAAATTATTTGAAAAGAATTTTTTATTTTTTATGAAAAAAAAAATATAATAATTATGAATTATATATGATATTTTATCTTATTAAATTAAAAAAATTATTTTATCTTTTTATAATTAAAATAGTCTTAATTTTAATCCAACTCTTCTTCTTAAACGAAGCCTTAATCAGTAAGGATTATTAAATCAAATATTTCTATCAATAAGAAATTTATAAAAATATGATTTAATTGAATATTTCCAAACATTCTTATCAATAAAAAATTTTGTTTAATAACCCTTTTTGATTAAAAATTTTAAACTGTCTTAGCCTCCGTTTGGGAAGTGGGTTGGCTTTTTAGTTTTTTGGCTTTTTTGGTTATTTTAGCCTGGGCTTAAAAGCTTGGTTTGGGAAGGATTTTTGGCTTTTTGGATTTTTTGAGTTTTTTTGTGAGAGAAGAATGTAATGATTATGGATTGGATGTAATGTTTTGTTTGTTATAGCTAAAATAACTTATTTTATTTTTTGTGTCTAAAATAATCAAAAAAGCCCAAACCATGGCTTCCCAAACGAAGCCTTATTCAATTAAAATTTTGGCCGGAGATAAAGTTGTACCTTTTTTAATAAACAATTCATTCATGTGTATGTATTATTATTTGCTACTGTACCAGAGCTGTTTCATTGTAGACATACATATGTTAATGTGCTCTTGTATCGAGGTTCGTAGGACACGTAGCGAGATACGAGTGGTTAATGGGACCCACTTAAGACTTGCCAAAAAGAACTAGACCGGTCCTTGTCTGATCAGAAGTTGTCGGCTATCTACAAAAGCAACCTTAGTTATATCGTTTGTCCGAGTGGGACCTACAATCAATCAGACGGTCAGAAACAGCCAAGTTATTACGCAGGCTCTGATGAGTAGTGGATCACAACCTCGCGGAGGAAAAATTATTTGGTGCTCCTGATAAGAAAAGCTACTTATTCAGATTTTTTTGGATAGTATGTCTAGTGATGGAGATTAAATTTAAAATATGTGAAATTCATATGTAAAATAAATTTAAATTATAAGATAATAATTTTAAATGATTTTTAGATTGACAAGTCTGAATTCATAGCATTACTCGCTCTTAGGCTATCGCGTGATGATACTTCTCACCAATCACATTACACAATGTCTCTTTATGCGTCTCCGATCACCTAATACAAAATCATAAATCTCATATCCTCCACCAATCATAACATAATTGGGGCACCAACTTGGCAATGCTGCTGGACTAGCCAATAACTTCTCTCGTGAAAAGTTGAAGGTTCTGATCCTATGCGGTGGAGTACACAACAACTCTGGTGGGTAGACATGATAATCTTTTAGTCATAGATAGTAGAGCTGTATAAAATATCACCTAATCTGTTAAAACTGCACCAATTCACATCAATCTGTACCGCTCTATCCACTAATCACGATTTAAACTTTAAAACTTATAATCTGTTTTCAAAACCGCTCCACTCCGTTGTAGTTTATAAATATATATTTTTCAATTTATAATGAAATATCAAAATAAAAATGAGTGTCAAGAAGATTTAATATGTGAAATTTATTACAAATTAGTAGTTATATGTATGAAAAATGTTATGTAAAATTAGTTTGTGTTATATATATGAAAAATATTATGCAAATTGATATTACATATTATGCAAAGACTTGATAATTAGTTAGAATATTCTTCAATCCGTAAATCCGTCCAAAATCGCTCAAATTGCAATTTGTCAATCTGTCAATCTACTAATCCACCATTCGATTTATAATTTTACTATCAAATCATCCGAACCGCACCGTGGCCACCTCTACTAAATAGGGCACAAATTTGAGTTTTTTATTTTTTATTTTTTATTTTTGAGTCCTAAAATAATTTCATTATACATGATACATTGATAATCTTTTACTTGCATAGAAAAGATTTGAACTTCAAACCACACACAATAGAAGTTGCACCGTACAAAAGATTTTTAATATCTTCATTTTTTTCTTCAATTGTCGTTAAGATTGTTAATTTTTTAAATATGAATCATATTCATTTTTTTATTTCTTGAAAAATAATAGATAGAACAAAACAAATTACTTGTAATAATTACATCACAATGTATGAGAGATATAATATATATACTTAAGTTAATAACGGTTTACATAATTTTATCTATGAAAATGCATAAAACAAAATCAAAAACTTTCAATGTGATACCAAATGGGACCAATTTATTGAGTAAATACTGCATAAATTAAATCAATGGGAGATTACAAATTAAATTACTACAAATTAAGTGTCACACCTTCTTCTCTTTCCTTCTGTTTCTTTATCTCTTTTTTTCTTTCCTCAACAATTTCTAACTACTAAACAAGACTTAGGCCAAGTTTGGCATGTTCAGGAAAAATCAAAAAGTCAAAAAGTTACTCAAAAAGTTAAAAAGTTAACACTATTCATCAAAAGTCAACAATTACGGCTGCACAACTCCCAATTCTAATTTTCTCCTACAAACCAATTTTTAAAATTTTTTATTACACATTTTTCAATAAAAAGTCAAAAAGTTAACCCAAACATCCATATTTTCAACCTCAATTTTTTAGTCCAAAAAGACAAAAAGTGCACTTTTTTAGTCTTCCCAAACTTGGCCTAAAAAGTTGAAAAAAATATGATTATTTGGGTTAATTTTTTAAATTTTTGTGAAAAAATGTGTATTAAAAAATTATATAAATTAGTATGTAGGGGAAAATTCAGCATGCTTGCTTATCATTTTTCAAAAACACTTTTTAAAAAATTCTACTTTCTTATTTTTCGTATTTTTTTGTTTTTATTGAATTTTTTTAATATTTTGAGCAATTTTTTTAATTTTTAAACGGGGCTTCTGCAGCCGAATGGTATATTCCCTCCATGATCCAACCATCGAATATACTTCATTTGTGTATAACACCTAGATTATCATGAGAAAGAAAATTATTTCAAGTGAGAGACATAACCATAGATAAGGTGTTATATGCACTCCACGTATTTAGGTTGAGAAGAATGCTCAACAAAGTTCTCTAACCAACCTCAACGAAGTAAAATTGATCAATATGGGTTGAATTAACTCGAAATTATTTCTGTTAAGTACTTAAATTTATTAAATACTACATAAGACAGATAATTTAAAAAGAATATGTATGTAAAAAAATTAATTTGATCAAAACTAATAAGCCTTAATGTGATAATGCATATGATGTCCAAATTTCGACCTTGTGCTCACCATAAAATACCTATTATTAATAATTATCTTTCCCAAAACCATGAACTTACTATATGCTAATGAGTTTTTATTTTTATCAACAAATTACATTTTAGAGGTTAAATGGATTTATAGCATAAAAATTAATCCAAATTTGATTTTACTCTAAGTAGTAAAACGAGTACATAATCAATTTATTGAATCAATTTAGACTCTGTGCACAAATAATTTTCAGTTAGTTATATAAAATGGATTTTAGTTTGAGAAGATTACCTAAAACAATATAACCAGTTTTTAGATGTGAGAAATGTTAATGGAGTCCTTGTTACTTCCGACGGTGTCCTGCCCAAGTAAGGCGATGAACATATCCAATAACGTGATTTTTTTCTTGAAATATTAATCAAATTGTTTTATACGGGAGGGTGAACATAAACCGGGGAATATGAATGTGGTTCTGGGACTTATAAAACATTTCTATTGACTTTTTACGAAAAAATGTGATAAACACTATCTATCTCTAGTAAGATATATATACTATGAAAGGTTATTGGGGACTTTATCCTCCCCCGAGTGCCCCATATGACCGATTGTCCGTAAACATGTATCAATTAGCCCACAGCCTGATCTTCTCGGTAATCCCAAAACACATATCCTATCACGATATGCGGTTTTGTTTCCACCGGTTTGGTTTTCTAAAGTGGTGGACCCTTGGTAGTTCTATGTGCCTAGATGTGTCTTAAATGGACTCGTAACAATTGCTCCAATTACAAATGTTTGAGAAATTAGTTGAACCTCACCTACGAATCTAACCGATTCATGCATTTGTATCATTTATATAAAATCGCCATTTCAAATGTGTCTAGAACTCTGTTCGATTACTAATTATTTGTTTAATAAATATTATTAATTTGATTCGATATATTTGATTTAGTGTATTTCTCATTCGTTATCTATTTTTTTTGTCATACCTGTAATTTGTCATCCTGGCCATTTTTTTTTATACCAAAACCGATCTGATCATTATAGCTATGTATCCATCAACATGATTAATTATACAAGCAAGGTACTCGACCGACGTTACACACATTCGAACAACCGGCTTCACATATTATTCCAAAACAGACCCGTAATAGGCTCAACGGCCCCAAACAACATCGTCCTATGTAAATTTTTTGTTGCACTTCCCGTGTAAATTATGTCACCCATCACTTCATAGTTGTACTATCACTACATTGGCTTACAATTGACTTGTACTTTTTTTCGCTGTATAAAATTTATCTGTTTTTATATTTTTTTTTGTAAATTAGTGAAATTTTTAATTTTTTAAAAAACTTTTGTGACTTTTTACCTTGTTCTAGGCGCATGCCAAACTAGCACTAAGGCTAAGTTTGGCATGTTGCCAAAAATGTCAAAACCAGCTTACCCTCAAAAAGCTTAACACAACGTTCATCACTATTCACCAAAAGTTAAAAAGTACGACTGCCACAACTCACCAATTAACTTAATTAGATTGCTGCTTGGTTTGAGTTTGTTGAATTTAAGTTTTTTGAAACAAATTTTTTTTGATTTTCGTTGTTTTTTGTTTTTATGAATGTTTTAAAATTTTTAAACATTTTTTTTTAATTTTTTAGATGCACTTCTTACTTTAGTATGTATCTAAAAGTAAAAAAAATTGTGAAAAAATATTTTTAAAAATTAATAAATACATAAAAATATAAAAAAATGTACTGAATTCTCGTATTTTTTTCTATTTTTGGTATTTAGTGAATTTTTAAAAGATTTTTTTCAATTTTTTTATTTTTTTACCTTTTCAGATATTTATAGTGTAGGTATGTCATAAAAAAGAG
>NW_021027738.1:265178-296816 GCF_004153795.1 Camellia sinensis
TATATATATATATATATAATAGCTCCAAAATATAACGTAGCATTGAGGTACATTTGATTCACGACAATGGGTTTTTCATGCATGTTGGGTTCTAATCTTTGAAAACAACCACCAAATCTAATTCTCTCTCACAATTTAAAAATCAACAATCAAACTTTTGCATGCCAATCATAATAAATCATAGTTAAAAAATAAAATATGCATATTTTTTTTAATGTGTAAAGTGGTCTTTCCTATAAAGCAAAAGCCTCTTAACAATTGATTCAACAAAAATCTCTGTCTTCTCAGATCAGATTAGCAGCTTTTCTGCACTATGTGTCAACCATAAAATTCCCTTAGCTCTTATTTACATTGTTCGAAACAAGTGATCAATATATTGCACCAAAAGCAACAATTCAGTCAAGAATAATTACAAAATTTCTGCAAAAATAGGTGTATCTTCACAAAATAAGTCAAAACACATATTTCATTTAGTTAAAAAAAAAATAATAATAACCAAATGTTTCCTATAGTTGCTCACTCCCAGAAGAATCTATAAACAGTCTGTCAGCAATTTACATACAAAAACCTACAACTTCAATAAGGTAAATTTGATCAGTGGAATTCAACACAAGAACCTTGAAAGACCTTTGGGTTGTACCATTGAAGCCCCTCAATGCCTTCTTGTTTATGAATTTGTACCCAACAAAAGCCTTGATCAAATCATCTTTGGTAAGGAATCATTGTGATTTTTTATTTTTTATTTATAAACATGCTCATGATTTTTTTGACTCTTTGGTTTTATAGTGCTATCCTAGCATTATCACCTAATAAAGCCAATATATATATATATATATATTTTTATGACCGATGTTCGGACTAGTTTACACGCACCTCAAATTAATAGCCAGAAGAGAGTTGCCATCTCCATTTAAAAATTGATAATTATTCCAAGACATGGACATGCAGAAAACAAATTGTTCCATTTCTTAAACCACATAAAACAATCTGTCCCTGCAACAAGAGATGAGTTTGTTACATTGAAATCATATAGTGATAGTCAGTTTACCACAAGCAAAGGTCATGTAATGATAATAGATAAACAATTATCAAATAAAAAATGTAATGATAATAGATAAACAATTATCAAATAAAAAATGTAATGATAATATATAAAAGTACAGTAATGTCATTTATAAATCTTGAGATGAGGTCAATATCTACCAAGGAAAAAGTTGTTGACTAGATTATGCAAGGCCTGTTAACTGTTGATGTGCAAATTCTGAATTACATATTAGTGCCACATGGAACCTAATGGAATTAAGATTTTAGTCAAGTAAGTTTTATGTCAAGTTTTCTTTTAAGTTAATGTGTTGCAAAGTTTGCTGACAACCCACAGGGTTGTCATTTGTTAAGTTCATCAGGACCTGCCACAAAGAGGATAGTACAAGTGTTGACAATCATCACATGAATCACAACCACGTCAAACAGATTCTCAATAAAACACATTTTTAGCCACTCCATTGCAGATGCTCTCATCTTTTCTCCAACTTCTATATTTCAATATTCTATTTGACATAAGTAAAACCAATAATATAAAAAATATTTGGAACTGATGGGCAGCTTAGTTGAGTCGGTCATTACAAATATAGTTATATTTCCCCTGGCTGCCATTTTAAAATTTTACTCCTTTGAGCAGTATATTAGAATCTTTTAATATCACCACAAATCCAGATGAAAATTCCTCAAAGCAAACTTCTTGAATCATTCATGAGAAGCCAAATTACAGAATAATTATCAACATAGTGGTTTGCAAAGGGGATTACACTTACTTCCAGATCAACTGATGTTCTGCTTTATCTGCTGATGCATACACAACCTCAGCATCACCAGGTCGCTGCCCAACAAACGTCAGGGGAATTATCTGGAACAAGCATGAAAAGAAAATTATGGCTCTTGTCCACATAAACGAGAATATGTCAATGTTTAATAACAAAAATGCCAGTTTTCCTTTTTTTCATTGTCCATTTATGATGCCTAGAGTAACCTTTTGTTTATCTTTTTTCCTTTCTCTTCCTGATGAATACCTAATACTAGGTGGTACATTGACCTTGGACTCGGGGTGACCTTTGGGAGGAATCACTTGATGTACATTTAAAAAGACATTCACACATCATATATGATTCTGTTGTTATCCACAGAATTCGAAATGTAACAGAGGAATAAATGGTCTATGAACCAAAGCCTTGTTTGGTTTAGATTTCACCAGACTTCACATCTGCTCTTAAAAGTCTGGGATATGAAAATAATAGCCCCAGAATCTAAGACTTTGCAAAGTTTAATTCAAGGAACTATTGAGAGGAACTCCAATTCAATCTCCAAGCACTTGCTTACTCAGGAATCAGTAGAACAATTTAAATATATATATTGAAAAAACTCACATCAAATGAAAAGGAGAACTAGAATATAGAATATAGATTATAGATTATGTCCAACATAAGAAGTTAGATCATTTTTTAAGATTTGGCACATTGGGAAAATTTAACACACAGGTTCAATAATTCAGTACCTTTCCAGATGCATTTTCGAATGCTGTTACCATTTCCAAAACTGATGTTCCTTTTCCAGTTCCAAGGTTGTAAACTGGATTCCGAATTTTGTGATCCCATTCCATTTTGACTCTAAATTTAGAAGTTCTAGAACCTTCTGTGTTTGACGCAGCTGTAAATCTGCTTGCAAGACTTAACCCGAGTTTATTTGCACTTTCATCCTATTTCTGACTGCAGGTTTCTCACGGAGCCAACTAGGCATAACAACAATTAATTACATTTATCATATAGGCAACAATTGTTCAGACAAGTTGGCACTAGAGAAGTAGGGCTCACTTTGTTTCACGTAGCAGCTCCTTGTATCCTTAATCATTACTTATCTGATGATATGCTGTTACAGTAGTGAGGAGTTTGTTACCCGGCACTTCAAAATGCTAAATTTGGTTTACAAATGTTTCCTAAAAAAAAGAAAAAAAGAAAGACAACTCACCATATGGAAGCAACACTCTTACACTTTCTGCAAGTGCAACAACATTATTGTTCTAGAATTGAGGTTTCACAACTCTATTTTTCATCAAGGAAGCCAAGAGAACGACAAAGAAATGGGGCATCAGATACTCTCAGGTGTCTTACTGAAATGGTATGAAGATGGTTTCTGTACTGGTGTAGCAAAATATGATGGCAATTGGGACCCAGGAGGATAATCTAGAGCAGCAGGAAATTGTGACATCAATCCAGGGGATGAGAATGGGATTTGGTTAGGATATCCATAAAACGAATCAAACCTGGTAGACAGTTTTGAACCCATGTTGCCTGAGACAATAGACGGAAAGATATTTACGGCCTCACTTGCAGGAAGGTGATTACCGTGTCCCAATGAGATAGAGGATGAAGGCAAACCCAAGTCCTCACTATTTGGAAAGGTAGCTCGAGCTTCAGGCAGCATCGATCCAGGTGGGCCAGGCCAAGCTGTCTGGCTTGGGACACTAGCAGAAATAGCTGCAGGTCCAGGGTATATTGGAAGTTGGCTCATGATTGACAATCCTGCAGGTGGTGGCCGGCCAGCCACCCTTACTGCTAGCATCTTCCCTTCCATTTTGTGCCCATTCATATGTGTCACAGCCATGGCAGCATCAATGGGACTTTCAAATGTAACAAAGCCGTAGCCTTTACTGAAACCTGTGCTTCGATCTTTAATTACTTTCACTTCTGTGATTTTACCGAATGAACAAAACAGCTCTCTCAACTGGTTGTCATCAACAGCTTGAGGAAGATAGCCAACATAGAGGCTTGCATCATTGATTTCTTTGTTGGGTTTCCTTTTTGTGTTAGGAACTGAACCACTGCCACGCCCAGTACTGCACAAAGTGGTGCCAACCTGAGGTGATGTAATAAAGGGACAACTAGATGTGGGATGGCAAAAGCTTCCACACATTGCACAGGTGATCTCCATTTTAAAAGTAGATTGCCGGAGGGGACAGGCATAGTGCTTGTGTCCTTCCTCCTTGCACACACTGCAGATGTTCTCATTTCTATAAGTTCCTTTCAGTTTTGCAAGCTCCACCAGTTGGGCTTGCTTGTGTCCATTCATTCCTTCATCTATTGGGATTAGCAATTTCTCAACCATTCTTACAGCTGCATCCAGAGACTTCTGGTTATCTGCCTCTATACAAACATGCAAGTCTTCATCATCAGAAGAGGTATCAGGTTTCTGTGGTGCTTTCACAGAGCCTTTACCCCGCAGTAGAATCCTAGCTCCAGTTTCCTTCTCCATTCTCTTTTGTGTGTTTCCCCTTGGGCCAATTATAAGGCCAACAAAATTATATGTAGGATATTCTTTCACCGGTATGTATAGTTTTTTAAAGAGCTTTGGTGGCTTGTAATCAGGAAGAATTTTGAAGGTTGGATTCTTCTTAACCAACTTTGAAATGATTTTTTGGCGTTGTTTTATTAGTTTCTCACGAACCCTCATCTGCCTTGTATTTATTCTTATACCAAGATTGTTGTACACTGGTTGGGGAGAAGGAGATCTTTCCTCCTCAGGCCTGTCATCATGAAAATCTGAACTAAGCAGCTTACTGTTTAGCTCTGACAGGCTTAATTTCAACTTCTGAATCTTTGGATCTAACCCAGATCCAACAAAGCCTTCCATGAAGTCTGGAAGTTGAATTGGGCCAAGCAAGTGAAATTAAACTGGACAAGCATATTAATGAATACTGATAAAATGTCAACCTAATTTTAATTAAATTAATTTTAAAACTTAGCAAATTATAGTTACAGTTGCAGTAAGATCATTTTTACTTAGAAAAAAAAAGAGAGGCTTTAGAGTGGTAGGTTTCAAGATCATCAGCCCTTTTTATTTCCTAATTGAATATGTTCTAGCTTCTACATTTAGCTAATATCTAATTCTAGCATCAAATGCTAAACAAATTCACAAACAGCCTCAATAATGCTGAAGCAGAGGACCATCAACCCAGCAACCTTTAATTCAAACCCTCATTCATATCAATTAATAAAGGTAAACCATCAATACCTTTGCCAGCTAACTATTATCGTGTATAACCAATAAGCGGATTGCTCTAGGACCAGTGATCATCACCTTCAATTTAAGAGATTGAAAGTAAACCAAACAAATTAAGAGAACCCAAATGTGAAAGTACCTCAGAAATCCAGAGAATGAAGCAGAAGGTGTTCGCGAAGAGGAGCGCCGGTTCAGAATCATGGGATCCAATGGATATAGGAGGGAGGGAGAGAGAGAGAGACGGAAAGAGAAGGTTAGAATGAAGCAGAAGGTGTTCGCGAAGAGGAGCGCATGTTCAGAAACGTGGGATCCAAAGGATATATGAGGGAGGGAGAGAGGGGGAAAGAGAAGGTCAGAGGCTAATTTATCAAACCTCGTCGCAGGCACCCAGATTTCACAGCCGCCTCCTCTCATCGTCGCAGACCCCGTCAGTCCGCCGTCAACCTCCGTTCGCCATTGCCCTCTGATTTTGCTCGACCTTCACCGCTCTCTGTTTGACGGGTTAGGGTTCAAGACACTGAGAGAGAGTGGAAAAGAGGGGTAAAAGCCTTTGTATGTATCATAGAAATAATAAATAAATAAAATTAAACATAAAATAAAATTAGGTGGTAAATATTCCCCTCAAAATTTTTTGATCACACTTATTTAGAAGTTGTGATTAAAAAAATTATATATAATCACACTTATTTAGAAGGTGAGATTAAAATATATATATATAATCACACTTAATTAAAAAGTGACATAAAAAATAAATATTATCACGCTCAATCAAATAAAGTGTGATTAAAATATCAATCTAATTTTTTTTATCACACTTCTAATAAAAGTGAGATATTTTTATTTTGTTAAAGTGTGATCTTTAACTATTTTTGTAGTAGTGATTCCTCATTAATAATTTTTTAATTGTCGAAAAAAAAAATTCTCACCAAAACTTTCAAAATTTTTGGTGAGGAAACTTATTTTTTTTCTCACCTAAAAGTAAGTGTTTATTGACGGAAATAAATTTCGTCACCTATTATTTTTCTTTTTTTATTATACGTGACAAAATTTATAATTCCTCATGGATTATTCTTATTTAGTGACGAAATTTGTTTTCTTCACTAATTTTCGTCACCATACCAAAACAGAGAATAAGAGAAAGAGACACCAGAAAAAGAGCAACGAGAAACCATGTACCAAATCATCGAGCAAAGAAGATGTGGCGGTTACCGGCAAGGCTACTACTGGCGATGATGATCGGCAAGACTAATAGAGGCAACGATGGCAATCGGCGTAGTTGAGGAGCAAGAGGTAAGAAAAATTAATATCCTATTTTGAGAGAGAGAGAGAGAGAGATGATAAACAGAGAGAGGGTAAAAAAAATTAATACCCTATTTTTTGTTTATTGCCGCTCAATATATCAAAAAATTTCCACCAAAATTGGTGACAATATTATTTCCTCACCAAAAGATATCAGAAATATTAAAACGTTTTGGTGACGAAAATATATTCATCACAAATAATTTTATAATTAGTGACAAATTTTTTTGTCACCAAAAGTCTCAAAATTTTGGCGCCACCCAAAAAAAATAGCGGGAAAATTTTTGGTGACGAAACTCAATTTTTCCTCACTTAAAATGAAGTATTTATTGACGAAAATAAATTTTGTCACCTATCATTTTTATTATATGTGACAAAATTTATAAATTCCTCACGAATTATTTTCATTTAGTGACGAATTTTATTTTCTTCACTAGTTTTCGTCACCATAGACTACTTTTGTTGTAGTGTGAGATATGTGCCATGTGATTTAATTGGTTCATACCTGTCCCAATTGAGAAACTATCTGTTGTGAGCTCGGCTTTGAAACTGAAATTAACAGCTTTAATGGATTCAGAAATCGAAATTGAGTACATGGATATGCTAATGGGAATTTTTAGAGCCATTTGAGAAGTTTAATTGAAAATTTATTTCGTCTGATTCGTTAAGGTGTGTTTAGGTGGTTTAATTGCAACTTTACACTGCAAATTAAAGGCCGTAGAGGTTTCAGAAACTAAAACGGAATACATAATTATAATCAGCATGATTTTTAATACTTAATGTGAAGTTTTACAAAAATCTGATTCAGAATGAATTAATTTGATTATATTAATTTAATTATGTGTTTAAATTTAATTGTGATATTGTGAACATATGTGTATGGATATAAAAAAAATTATTTGGAATGAATTGGTTACATGAATAAATTATTTGAAATTTTTAGAACACTATGATAAGTTTAATTGAAATTGATTCAGTTTACTGAAACTGTCTGTGATCAGATTAAGCCTTAATTGGAACTATTCTGAGTAAATTGAGTTTTATGATAACTTTGATTAATTGTATTTGCCCAAGATGTTGCATGATTAGTATCTAATTCAGCTCTATTCATGATTTAAAATTTGATGAAGTGTAGTAAATGTTTGAGCATTTTGTGATGGTGAGTGTAGGAGATTAAATTTTTGTGGGTGTACTGAGATTTGGGTGTGTGTGTGTAGAGAAATCAGTGCGGGTGTGTATATGTGACTACATGTGTTGTGCAATTCAAATGTGAGGGTGTGTGTTTAATCTGATGCTCAGAATGAATGTTTTATTCCTTTGGTTCATTGTGTTGAGCATAGAGAGAGAGAGAGAGAGAGGGAGAGAGAACTAATCTAAAGAGAGAGAGCTCAAGATTTTGAAGAGGAAGAAGAAGAGAGCTAGGAAGAGACCATCCTATAATCTGAAATCAAGCTTTAGGTAAGTGTTTATTTATGAATTAGAATCATCATATCTTTGGATTTAAGGAAATTATGAAGTTAACGGAAGAGAGAGCTCATAGATGATGAATATGGGAGATTAGCTCACATGCATGAACATTTATGTGTTCCAGTGTTGAATTCATGGAAGTAATTTGGTCTCTTGCATATATTTTGTCATAGAAAGTCAAGACATAGTTGAATTCTTTCATGCATGGCATGAACTCATGACATTCCTGTTATATCATGTAATTTCTTACATGAACTTCATGGATTCTAAAGTTTTCAAAAAGATTTCTTGAGCTATGAGATTGTAGAACATCATTTCTTGCATGGTTTTATAAGAAATCTTCAAAGTGTTGGACTTAGAACTCATACATGTATGATTTCATAATTTTCTACTTTAAACCCAAAAGTTTGATCCTTGCATGGCTGATTTCATGAAGATTTATTTATATACTTTGCAATTCATGCATGGGTTTTCAAGATTGAAGGAAAATGTCATGGATTTTGAGGATTTAAATTTAATCAAGAAGAAATCTTACATGTTTAGAGTTGTTCTTGAATAATTAAGGAAGAAATTGTAGACTTTGAGCTTATCTCTCCATATGCATGGCATTGATTCATGAAAATATGTTCATAAAATTGTTTTTCTTACATGGTTCTTGAAATTGGAAGAATAAACTTCATGAATTTCAAAGATTGGAACTCTAAGGTGCATGGATTATGTTTTTGCCTTGAAATTCAAGGGTTTGATCTTTTTGCATGGAATTAAGCTTCAATTTAAAGTTTTGATTTTATTTTAAGTTAGGTCACGAGTCGGAGACCTATCTTTACAATAATTCATATGAACATATCTTTACAATAATGTTCATATCAATTATGTTCCTGAGAGGGTAATTTGTACCTAAATTGGGCCGAGCTGGGAAAATGGGCCGTTCTTTGGGCCACAGTAAGAAGGGCTGGATGAAAAGGGGCATGTAGTTAGCCCGGTCCTGGTAAGCCTTATTGTTATCCCGGTCCGAAAGAACCTTGAAGTTAATCCGGTCTAGAGAAGCTTTGCATATAGCCCGGTCACTGTACTCAAAGTTAGCCCAGTCGTGGCTTATCGTGGTTATCTCGGTCAGAACCTTGCTGTTTGTTAGCTCGGTCTGATTACACCATGGTTTGTACATGAGAAACCGAGGTAAGAGCAGTGAAAGGAAGAACCAAACTAGCTATAGTTCGATCTAGTCTGCGACTTAGCATAGCCATGCTTACCTCGGTCGTATTGGAATCCGACCATGGTAAAACCATCTCACTTAGTTTAAGCAGTGAGGGGGGTGTTGAAGGATAAGCATTATCTTTCAGGAGCATGACTCCTAGGAGGACTCTACATGGATGAGTAAAAGTTCTACTAGGATTGTGCCACGCAAAACCTATAAAAGCTCATAACATCACCTATGGAGAGGTAACACAGCTTTGATTCTTGAATACACAGAGCTTTGTCTATTTGTCTATTTTTGCTGACTTAGGCATCGGAGAGGTATCCGGCACACACCCGCCGGCTAGCTCACGTTTGTGTTTTCAGGGAGTAAAGCGACGACGTATGGAGGAGCACAGACTTGATCAACAGGATTATACGAGAAGGTTTATTTCTTTCCCGTACAATTGGAGCCGTCTGTGGGAATACCAGACAAAGAACAAAACCTCTTGATCAAGTTTCCCTCGCTAATTGAATGGCGCACAACGAAGATTTGCCGCAGTCCGCCATTGATGGACAAACCCCAGAGGGGGGTGGGAGGTGCGAAGGATTGTCCTCTATCCCTTCTATGGCGGACTTAGAGCCCTAGCGACAGAATCCCCGAAGGGATGCAAGGGGGAGGCGGAACAACAGCCCCTGTCGCTCTCGCTCACCAAGTCCTGAAAGGCAAAGGCGAAGAATCGACCCTCAAGCTCTGGAGGATTGTGTAAAAGAGCAAGATGAACTAATAAGGAAGATGACGGCGGACATGGAGGCCATGAAGCGCCAGATCAAGGGAAAAAGGGTGGCGACAGGAGAGGGGCGCAAAGGCAATACGCCTCCTCGCCACTCAGAAGATCGTGGTAGGTATACCACGCCATCGCAAGCAGAGAGTAGAAGCCTCAGGACAGGCGACACTCAATCAAGGACCTCCAGAACTCGTTACTCCAGATATGAGAGAACGAGATCATTGAGGTCTTACACTGAGGGAAGTACCCATCGGCCCTCACATACGCACCAGACATCGTCCAGGCAAACGGAGTTGCCTAGATCGTCTAACTTACGGATTGTGCTTGAAGAAAGGGAGCGACAGAAGGAAGATGCTAGGGCACGTGGCCTGCACAGAATTTCAGCCCTTCAGCAGTTGGCTCCTCGGATGCATGGAAGCATCGAGGTTGGAATGCCAATACCGCACCTTGCCTACGAACCAACAGATAAAGCGTTGGCAAGACTACATAGCTCGCCGTTCGTTCCGGGGATTGAGAACGCACCATTACCCTCAGGCTTCATCCAGCCTAAATTTACCACGTACGAAGGGAAGACAGACCCTTACATGCACCTAAGCCACTTTCGCCAGGTCATGGCGGTATACCGGCGGAACGAAGCTTTGATGTGCATTCTATTCCCATCCAGCCTTAGCGACCTAGGTTTAACCTGGTTCGAAAAGCTACCAGAAGGCAGCATAGCCTCCTGGGCGCAATTAGCGGAGGCGTTCGTGACAAGATTCAAAACGAACACCAAGACGCCAGTGGAGATTGATCAGCTACTCTCCATTGACATGGGTGACAAAGAAACACTGAGATCCTACAACAGTCACTACTGGGAGACATTCAACCAGATAGGGGACTGCCCCACCAATCTCGCCATCGCACAATACAAAAGAAGACTTCCAGTTGGAAACAGATTGAGGGATTTGATTACAATGACTCCACCCCTCACGATGGAAGCCTTGATGGAGAGAGTGCACCAACATATTCGGGTGGAGGAGGATGGCGCCCGTGCCAAAACAAAATCTGGTGTAACAGCAACACCAAATAAGAAGACTACAACAAAGGTCAATACTGTAGAACGTCAAAACAAGAATGAATGAGGCAGGCGAGACAACGAAGAGGACCGAGATAAAAGATGGTTGAGAGTCCACACGGCCATTACCACGGTATTCAAGAAACCAATCTACCGAATTTTCAGTGAGATACGCGATGAACCTTTCGTCAAATGGCCAGCTAAATTGGGAGAGGCACAGAAGGACTATGACGAAAGATCTCGATGCACCTTCCATAAAGAAAAGGGGCACCGCACTGAAAACTGCACGCCGTTAAGACAGCATCTGGAGGAGTTAGTGGTAGCAGGTCATTTAGACCGGTATATAGAAGGAGGGACGCAGCCAGCCCCCCAAAACCACGACCACCCAGACGGAACACCAAACGACACCCCACCTCAAGGCGTGATAAACGTAATGCATGGGGTATTCGAGCCTGAGCGAGTATGTGAGCTCAGGGGCATGATAAAGATGGCTGAGCACTTAAGGGAGGTATTAAGTGCACAGCCCATCATTAAAAAGAAGAAAACAGAAGTCACGAACGTCATATCTTTTTCAGATAGAGACTTGGCAAGGATATACTGCCCTCACAATGATGCACTGGTCGTCACTCTCCGAGTCAAGGATTTTGACGTCAACGGATTTTGATTGACCAAGGGAGCTCATGTGAGATAATGTACTACGACACCTTCAAATAACTAAAATTGGAGGACAAAGACTTGGCACCAGCTGTATCCCCCCTGATCGGATTCAACTTAATGCCAGAGTGGCCAGTCGGCAAGATTATCCTTTCAGTCAGTGCAGGAAGCGTGACAAAACAAGTGGAATTTTGGGTGTTAAAGGTCCCTTCCACTTACAACATAATCTTGGGAAGAACATGGCTGCATGCCATGCGAGCGGTAGCTTCATCCTACCATCAAGTAATGTGATTCCCCAACAAAAGCGGGGAAATTGAAGAGGTCTTTGGAGACCAAATTATGTCCAAACAATGCTTGGTCACAGTTAATGGCAGCCGCACTGCCAAGGGATATGTACATTCGGTGGATGAACCTGAAAGCAATGAACTGTTCGCAGATGTCGGCAAAGCGGCTGATCAAAAAGCGGTGGAAGACTTGGTAGAGGTAAGAATAGATAAAAAGAACCCGGATAAGTTCTTTTTGCTCGGTTCGTCGTTGTCCAGCACTGAGAGATTAGAGGTCTTGGAATTTTTGACCTCTAACATCGAAGTGTTCGCCTGGACACCCTACGACATGCCAGGCATTGATCCAAACTTCATCTGTCACCAACTCAATGTCCACCCATCCGCCAGACCAATCATTCAGCGCACTCGCAGATCGGTACTCCACCACGCCGAGATAGTGGCGGAAGAAGTAGGAAATCTGCTAGAGGCAGGAGCTATCAGAGAGGTGCACTACCCCAGATGGATTTCCAACACAGTCGTGGTGCCAAAGAAGAATGGCAAATGGTGTGTCTACGTCGACTATAAGACAGTCAACAAAGCATGCCCAAAGGACAGTTTCTCCCTACTACGGATAGATCAACTGGTAGACCTAACGGCGGGACACAATCGACTTAACTTTCTTGATGCGTACAGAGGCTACCATCAGATCGCCATGTACGAACCAGACCAGGAGGTCACGTCCTTTACAACTCCAAAAGGACTATACTGCTACAGGGTCATGCCCTTTGGCCTAAAGAATGCAGGAGCAACATTCCAAAGGATGGTCACCAAGATGTTTGAACCATTGTTAGGTAGAACAATGGAAGCTTACATCGACGACATGATGGTCAAGAGCAAGGATGAGAACGACCATCTCAAGGACCTAGGTGAGATGTTTCAGATCCTTAAGAAGTACAAGTTACGCCTCAATGCGTCTAAGTGTGCATTCGGAGTAGGATCTGGTAAATTCCTAAGCTTCTTGGTGACCAACCGGGGTATAGAAGCAGACCCCTCTCAGATCAAAGCAATTCAGGATCTGGAGAGGCCAAAAACAGTAAAAGAAGTACAGCATCTCACCAGCATGGTAGCTGCACTCAACCGATTCATAAGCCAGTCGTCAGACAGACTACGACCATTTTTTCAAGCATTAAAAGCCAAGTTCGAGTGGGACGAAGAATGCGACCGCGCTCTGGAAAGCTTGAAAGAATACATGTCTTCTCCACCACTGCTTGTCACCCCAATACCTAGAGAAGAACTCTTCCTGTACATGGCAGTCTCTCAACACGCAATTAGCGCAATGTTGGTCCGTGCGGAAGGAATCCAACATCTATCCATCTTTTATGTCAGCAAGACATTGCTGGGGGCCGAAACAAGATACTTGCCACTGGAAAAAATGGCCTTGGCCTTGGCCTTGATGATGGCCTCAAGGAAGTTGTCGCACTACTTTCACGCCCACACCATAGTCGTCCTCACAGCTTTCCCATTAAAAGCTTTGTTTGAGAGGGCGAACTTTTCTGGGCGAATCTTGAACTGGGCAGTAGAGTTGGGACAATTTGATATCAAGTTCCAACCCAGAACCGCGATAAAGGTCCAAGCATTGGCAGACTTTATCGCAGAATTCACCCCAGGAAGTCATCATATCTGCCCAGTCGACCTGACTGACACAACTGAACTAAGGATATAAGTTGACGCCGGAATAGCGCAATCCCTGGTGCAGGATACTCCGTCAGACCCCAAGGCAGACCAGAGTAAAAAAAGCAAGGAAGAAGTGAACCATACTACACCAAGCCAAGACTCACTAACAAATAAAGATTTGGTACAATCAGATAGCAAGGGGCAGACAGCAAGCATGGACCTTGAAGAAAACACCAGTAACATTCTTGACCCCACGGCATCATCTGACCCCTCCACTTGCTGGAAATTGTTCGTTTGGAGAGATATGGAAGCTCTTCGTAGATGGAGCATCCAACCGGTACAGCGCAGGACTTGGTATAGTCCTCATCTCACCAGACGGCCTAGTTGTGGAGCAAGCAGTCAACCTTGGCTTCCCAGCATCAAACAACGAAGCAGAATAAGAAGCGCTTCTGGCAGGCTTAAAATCAGCATCCTACATGAAGGCCACCAAGCTAATGGTTTAAAATTGTTCGTTGGAGAGATATGGAAGCTCTTCGTAGATGGAGCATCCAACTGGTACGGCGCAGGACTTGGTATAGTCCTCATCTCACCAGACGGCCTAGTTGTGGAGCAAGCAGTCAACCTTGGCTTCCCAGCATCAAACAACGAAGCAGAGTATGAAGCGCTTCTTGCAGGTCTTAAATCAGCATTCTACATGAAGGCCACCGAGCTAATGGTTTATAGCGACTCACAACTGGTGGTAAACCAAATTTCAAGCGACTATGAAGCAAAGGATGACAGGATGGCTAAGTACCAAGACTTAGTCAGAAAAGAGATCAAGAAATTTGAAGTAGTAAGGATAGAACAAATTGGAAGGGAGGAAAACAGCAGAGCAGACGAACTAGCAGGCTTTGCTTCAATGGAAAATACATCTATCCCTCATCCGCTGCTAATCGACTACCTACCAAGACCAAGCATTGAAGACCCCAAAGTAAAAGAGGTATGTTGCGCCAAACTAGGCCCCTCATGGATGGATCCCATCATACTGTTCTTAAAAGACGGTGTCTTACCGGAAGAAAAGAAAGAAGCCAACAAAATCAGAGTAAAGTCGCAGCGATTTTGGCTCTCCTCTTCTATGGCATTGTACAAAAAGTCATTCTCAGGACCTTATCTAAAGTGTGTTCACCCCAACAAAGTGGAAGCATTCCTGTTCGAGATACACGAAGGGGTGAGCGAAAGCCACCAAGGAGGAAGATCGTTGGCTTAAAGAGCCATTTCGCAAGGATACTGGTGGCCATACATGCAGGCAGACTCGGAGAAGTATGTGAAGAAGTGCGAAAAATGTTAGAAGTTCGCACACCAAATACATTAGCCAGCCAGAGAGCTCCTACCATTGACCAGCCCATGGCCCTTCGCAATGTGGGGCTTGGACATAGTACGACCACTTCCAACAGCAACCGAAAACAGGAAGTTCTTTCTTGCAGCAACAGACTACTTCACAAAGTGGGTGGAAGCAGAAGCATTGGCATCAATCAAGGAAAAAGATGTAAAGAAGTTTGTTTGGCAGAATATCATCGCTCGGTTCGGCATACCTAAAGCCCTAATATCAGACAACGACACTCAGTTTGATGGCAGAATCTTTAGAGGCTTTTGTGAAGAATACAAGATAGAGTTCTACAATTCTACACCGGCATATCCCCAAGCAAATGGCCAAGCAGAAGCATCAAACAAGGTTGTCTTGGATGGATTGAAGAAGAGGTTAGAAAAAGCAAAAGGCAAGTGGGCCGAGGAACTGCTTCATGTTCTGTGGGCTTACCGTACCACACCTTAGCGATCAACTGGAGAGACACCATTCCCTTTAGCCTATGGCATGGAGGCAGTAATCCTACTGGAAGTTGGCCTCCGCACAATTAGAAGCGAAAATTTTGATCCAGACTTGAATGGAGAAGCCATAGCGAAAATTCAGAATACTTGTAATTTTTTCCTTTCTCAATAAAATAAGTAGTTTCTTTTCAGTATAGTTGTTTCCTTCTGTAAAAGATCATTTTAGTGAGTTAGGGACATTAAAAGCAAAGTTGGCCGGAATAACCAACTATGCACCCTCCTAAGCCCAGGATAAGGATCCAGGCTGCAGGACGTTTGGTCGGAATAACCAAACACTTTACTCTAGATTGGCTGGAAAAACCAATCTAGAGGTTGGCTGGAAAAACCAACACCCCTCTTAAGCCCAGGATAAGGATCTAGGCTGCAGGACGTTTGGTCGGAATAACCAAATACTTTATTCTAAATTGGCAAGAATAACCAATTTAGAGGTTGGCTGGATTAAACCAACTCTTGGTACTCTTCAGCCGAGGTAAGTATCTCGGCTAAAGAGTGGTTGGCTGGATTAAACCAACTCTTGGTACTCTTCAGCCGAGGTAAATATCTCGGCTAAAGAGTGGTTGGCACTTATAGTTGCAATGATTAAGACCGGGATAAAGTATCTCGGCAAGAGAATGTTGTACCTCATCCAAGACTTTAGTTAGAAAGTAATGTACAAACATAGAGATTAACCGAAATAAGAGTTGGAACAAAAGAGCTGACTTCATTGAAAATTCAAAGCAAGTACAAAGGGTGGGGCCTCTGCCCGGTTACAATCTGTGTCCAAAAGCAAAAAAAAAAAGAAAATACAAAAATCAAGCAAAAAGAAGAAGAATGCAAAGTCAGGCAAACAGATCATCAAGATCCACATCAAGTTCAACTCGCAGCCCGGTTTCAGTTGGAAGCTCGGTTTCGGTCGGGAGTATGCTCTCGGTTGGAAGCACAGTTTCAGTTGGTAGTTCGACAGTTAGGTCTTCCACCGTTGGCTCCGACTGAGCCGACTGACAGGCGGGATCATTGACAACCGGGGTATCATTGGGCACGGTTTCTTCTTCATCTGAATCTTCAAGAAACTGTTGCTGAGTGGTAGCAGCATACTCCGCCAGTGAGCTCGGTATGAAGTATTGAGGAGGATTGAAGACCTCGGTCTCAGGCCCATGACCGAGCTGCACCACAGTACCCCTCCATCCGCATTTAAAGAAGAGATCCTTTGCAGCTTCACACTGCTTAATGTATAGGGCTTCACCCTCTTTAAAGCCCCAGTCCTCTGCAGCCTCCAGCTTCTTCTTAAGCTCTGTTATTTTGGCTTTCTTTTTTCCTTCAAGCTTGGCCAGCTCACGCAGGTATTTGTCTTTCATCACGGCCAGGGCCTTTTGTTTATCAGTATTAGCCGAGGTAACTAGTTCGGTTAGACGGGTCACCTCGGCCTTTAACTCAGCCGTCTTCTGTTGACATTCTTTCAGCTCGGCCGATTTGGCATCCGCTTCTGCCATGGCCTGCCTTGTTGTTTTCCTAAGTTCCAACACTCGCTTGTGCGCGATGTGGTTTTTCTATATAGCCTGTAAAAGGATAGAGAGTAACTTTTTAAACCGAGCAGACAGTTGAGAAAATCAAAATAAAATAAAGAAAAAAGGGAAACTTACCAGCACCATGGATTTTATGAACGAGCGAAGGGCCTTTTGCTCGATCAGGTGGTTGTGGTGCCTCATGTTGGCTGGAAGGCAAACACCTTTAGCCAGGTTAAATGCCATCAGGTGGTCTTTCTCTACGACCACTGAGTCAGAATCCGTGATAGCACGGTACTGAAAGGTGATTTTTGCAGCCCACTTAGAAGAGCTAGCTCGGTTTGAACGCTCCGGCTGTAGGCTCGGTGGAGGAGTTGGTAGAGTGATTTGGGGAACCACGGTTTCATCTTCATCAACCAGACGTTGCTCAGTTGGAGTAGTCCGGGCACGCTTCCTTTGGCGGGATAGTGAGGGTTGATGAGATGGAAGGGCCACCACGGTCTCCTGAGGTTGACCGATTGGAGGTACCTCGGTTGGGTTTGTTTCGGTAAGAAGGGCTTGCATGGCTCTTTTCTTGGCCATTTCTTGTTCGGCAGTAAGTGGGATAAGGTTGATTTGAGGCAAGGATGGGTCCAGTTCAGGAGAGGCTTCTAGCAGAAAGTCAGTTACCCTGGTCCTTCGTTTTCCACTGTATCGGTAGGTCGGTTCAAAATTAAGCAGGTCAGTCCAACTCCGCTCTAGATATCGCAGCGCAGCGCGAAGCACGTTCAAATTAGGGTAGCTGTATTGGGACTTAAGAAAGTTCCTATCTGCAAAAAAGAAGACAACATTTAGTTCGGTTCACAATCAAAAAACCGAAATAACGAGAAGAATGCAGTAAAGCCGAGGTGACCCTACCGACTACACCCTTGTTCCAGTTTATCCTGTGGCCTGGGATCTGGGCTTGGTGGTCTTCAAAATTCCCAGATACCCAGAAAAAATCATCATAGGAAGGGCCACCACGGTCCCCTGAGTTTGATCGGCTGGTGGTACCTCGGTTGGGTTTGTTTCGGTCAGTAAGTGGGACAAGGTTGATTTGAGGCAAGGATGGGCCCGGTTCAGGAGAGGCTTCTAGCAGGAAGTCAGTTACCCTGGTCCTTCATTTTCCACTGTATCGGTAGGTCGGTTCAAAATTAAGCAGGTCAGTCCAACTCTGCTCTAGATATCGCAGCGCAGCGCGAAGCACGTTCAAATTAGGGTACCTGTATTGGGACTTAAGAAAGTTCCTATCTGCAAAAAAGAAGACAACATTTAGTTCGGTTCACAATCAGAAAACTGAAATAACGAGAAGAATGCAGTAAACCCGAGGTGACCCTACCGACTACACCCTTGTTCCAGTTTATCCTGTGGCCTGGGATCTGGGCTTGGTGGTCTTCAAAATTCCCAGATACCCAGAAAAAATCATCATCGTTCAAGTCTTTGTCCGGTGTGTCCTTTATTATTTTTTCACGCCGGTGCCTTATTTGTAAGTAGTAAACCCAGCCATCTTCGGCTGATCCTATGGAATACTGGTGGAAGAGCTCGGCGAGACCGAGGTTAAGGCCAGCCCGGCGGTTTAGCTCGGCTATTCCGTTTATTATGCGGTAAGAATTGGTGGAAAGTTGGGTAGGGCAGAGTTTGGTTTGCCTAAGGAATTCACTAAGTAAGGGCTGTACAGGGAAGTGTAGACCGCACTTCACAATGGAAATAACATTAAAAGGGACAAAGCCCTGTTTACTCCAAGGAACGGTTTCTAGGTCGGCTAAGGTGAGGTGAACATCGTCAGGGATGTTATAATCCTTTCGGAATTCAGCCATACCACCAGGTGTGTTTACTAAAAACCTATACTTTCCCATTTGTGGTTTAAGTTATGAATAAATTATACTTGGGTATTAGCTCGGTCGGAGAATGGTGCTGAGTAGCTCGGCTGAGCGCTCAAAAGAGTGTCTGGGCAACCTAAGTCTGCAAAGTGAAAAACAAAGGTTAAGCACAGATCGTTGGACCGTGCTAAAAGAAACACAGGCAAGATAAATAAAGTCCTAGCTCGGCTATGTGAATTGCTTCGTGTCTTAGCTCGGTTTGAGCAAGGGGTTTGTTAGCTCGGTTTAAGCGAAGGTTTGCTAGCTCGGTTTGAGCAACGGATTTGTTAGCCCGGTTGAGCCTGTAGGGGCAGCATTCTTAGTTCGGCTTGAACTAAGAAGGCTGGTTTAGCCCCGAGTTGTAGCTCGGTCATGGTCTAGGCTTTCAAGCATACTATTACAAACGTAGCACGGATCAATAGCCCGGCTAAGATAAATGAAACGAAAGATGGTTCAACCTGATGAAACTACTAGTTTAGCATGAAGTGCTAGTCCGGTTGGTAGTCTGACTAGATTGACATCAACTACAAACAACTTCCTAGTTCGATTATATTGTGATTTTGGATCAAATACAGTGTTTTACAGATTGCTTAGTGAAATACAAATGGTTCTTGTAAGGTTTTTCCCAGAAAACGCAAGGAAAAGCAAAAATGTGTTTTGCGAAAGGCACATAAACAATATGCTGTGGATTGAAAACAATACAGTGTAAAGAGAGAACAGATTTGTGTTACTTACCAGGTTAAGATGAAGGAAATAGAAGTAGAGAACAACAAGGACCACAAGCTTCACAGTTGCAAAGTTGAAGAATAATGGAGGCTCGAAGAGAGAGAGAGAAAAGGAGGTGAATAGTGGTATGAATGATTCAAAAAAAAAGATCAAAGAGATTTGTTATGATGGAAGGCCCAAAATTTGGGCGGGACTGTTCAAAAAACACGGGGTAGAAGACGGCGTGACAGCTGCCTTGGGCCAATCAGAGTATGACACGTGTCATTGGAATGAGGCGTGACAGCTACCTTCAGTCAATAAGAGCATGCCACGTGTCCATGAAATAAGAAGCGTTTCAGTTGCTGTGATTGAAGAGACGTTTTGACCGGACAGGTACAATCCGGTGTGAATTTAGCTCGGCTGGGAAGGCTAAATAGTCGTAGCACGGCTGTAAAGGCTTAAGAGTTTAGCTCGGTTGTAAGGCTAAAGTTTTTAGCTCGGCTGGTAAAACAAGTAAATCCCTATCATGCTGCATAGATGGAATTAAAGGGCAATTGAGAGGGTAATTTGTACCTAAATTGGGCCGAGCTGGGAAAATGGGCCGTTCTTTGGGCCACAGTAAGAAGGGCTGGATAAAAGGGGGCTTGTAGTTAGCCCGGTCCTAGTAAGTCTTATTGTTATCCCGGTCTGAAAGAACCTTGAAGTTAATTCGGTCTAGAGAAGCTTTGCATATAGCCCGGTCACCGTACTCAAAGTTAACCCGGTCGTGGCTTATCGTGGTTATCTCGGTCAGAACCTTGCTGTTTGTTAGCTCGGTCTGATCACACCATGGTTTGTACATGAGAAACTGAGGTAAGAGCAGTGAAAGGAAGAACCAAACTAGCTATAGTTCGGTCTAGTCTGCAGCTTAGCATAGCCATGCTTACTTCGGTCGTACTGGAATCCGACCATGGTAAAACCATCTCACTTGGTTTAAGCAGTGAGGGGGGGTGTTGAAGGATAAGCATTATCTTTCAGGAGTATGACTCCTAGGAGGACTCTACATGGATGAGTAAAAGTCCTACTAGGATTGTGCCACGCAAAACCTATAAAAGCTCATAATATCACCTATGGAGAGGTAACACAACTTTGATTCTCGAATACACAGAGCTTTGTTTATTTTGCTGACTTAGGCATTGGAGAGGTATCCGGCACACACCAGCCGTCTAGCTCACGTTTGTGTTTTCAGAGAGTAAATCGACGACGTACGGAGGAGCGCAGACTTGATCAACAGGATTATACGAGAAGGTTTATTTCTTTCCCGTACAGTTCCAAATGTGATTTGATAAGTTATGATTTCTGAAATGATATTTGTTTACGTGAACGAATGTCCTATGTTTGAAATCTATTATGGCATCCATAGATAGTCCCAAGTCATAAGGGACGACAAGTTAATGCGGGTCCATGACATAGATGTGATTACAAGATCTCGTTAGCCACATCATTGTGGTGATATGTGTTTAATCGGTATCCGAAACTGATTACTCTAGTTAGAAGACAATATGTGATATGTTCTGTTGGATGTACCATTATTTTGTTCTGATCTGATATTAATATGATTGATATGTATGGTACGGTTTTCTATATACATTATGATGTGGAATTCGTTCACTTACCTCTTTACTTTAATGTTATTCATTGGTCTTTAGCTCACTGTATATATATATATATATATATATGTATATGTGAGCGTTCTGGAAGACAAGTCTAGAAGGAGTTTTTAGCCGAGCCACCGTTTTGAAGCCTACCACATGGTTTTGAGTGCCTCAGAGTTGAGGCTAGGCCTAGAAGGCCGTTGTCAAGATTTTGATCGTGAAGTACACTTTTTTTATGTGCATATGTTATGTATAAGATGTTAAGTTATAAGTTATGTACTTGTGGGTAAATTAACGTTTTTGCATGTAAAGATTTGTTCATATAGATGCACAGTTCATTGGACTATTAGTGTTTTTGAATATTGCTTCTGCTAGCCCTAATTTTTTTTTTTTCTGATTTGTATAGGAAGGCCTTTGGTAATCACAGATTACTGGCCGGTTATGACACTCAACCTATAGGGACAGGTTTGAGTCGTGACACTTCCACCTAATAAGATGAAAAAAAAAATGATGTCCAAGATTAGTGTTATACAACATAAGCTCAAAAGTATCTCCTACAGATGCAAATTAAGAAATTTCATAATAGGGAAAACATAAAGTAAAAAAAAAAGAAAAAAAAGAAAGAAAAAAAAAGGAAGAAGGCAAGCTCATTAAAAAAAAATTGTCTAAAGGGAAAACTTAGCATTCCAACAATTGGAAGTTCAATTTCATAAAAAATGAACCAAAAAAAAGGCTAGGTCATCAATGTGAATAAAATAAATCCTAAAAATGTAAAGAAAAACAAATAGCAAGACTAACAGAACAAACCCCACAAAGTAATGAAATACTTTGTAGATTCAGATATAGAAAGAAAACCAATGAAAATGCAAAACGAACGCATGCATGCAAAGAACAACAAATTCAGTTACTTTACAAAATACGAAATCAATGTAAAAAAGCAAAAAAAAAAAAAAAAAAAAAAACCCACCGAAAACTCAAAAACAATCCTGCCATTCGAAGAACAAGAAGTCTAGGGAAAAAGACCGCAACTGAAATCAATTATAGAGAGCAAGAGAAGAACACAAAAACAAACCTCTGCAAGTAAACACAGGGACAGAAACGGGCAAAAAAAAAAAAAGAGCCTTCTCTTACAGTAGCTCAACCTAATTGCCTCTTATACTATAGTGTATAGATATAAATATTATATATTATTTACTTAACACAAATTTTAACTACATTATTGGAATATATTCTCACTCACTAAACTAACAAACATTTAACACACACAATAGATTCTGAAAAATTTAGAAATTCCCTAGATATTGATTTGTGATTATGTATCAATTTTAACAGAAAATAGCAATCCCAATCAAACAATTAAACAATCAAAGACAAATCGACACAACGATTTTATGTGAAAAAACCACAATTGGAGCGCCTCCAATTGTGATAAAAAAAACCATGGACAAAAGCAACAAAATAATCCACTAAGAAGATATAAAGGAATTACACAAGTGTACTCTTAATTACCTAGCGAATCCACGCCCGAATTGAACCAATCGCTATGTGCCTCTTCCAACCCCATCTTCACCTCAGAATTTCCTTTCCCAACGTTGAATCCACAACGTTGATGTCGAATCCACGACAATGAGCCACTCCAGAATCTACCAAAGCTTCCGACCCAAATTCCACGGAATCCACTGAAGAACAACTCTCTCTTTTGTATTGAATGAAACAAACAATCCTTTGATGTATACTTCTCAAACCATGAGTTAAACTCAAACAAACATCAAAGAAACTAGCAAAGGAGCTCTAAATGAAAACCCTAATACCCAAGAAGAAGATCTGGAAGTCGTACCCTAAAATCAGACTGAAACACATATTCATAGAAAACAGATCCGCGATCTCCGCTCGAGTGGACTAACGCTCGAGCGCTGGAAGTTTCGCTCAAGCGCAAAAACACAACTTCTAGTACTTTTACAGACAGTTCAAACTTCTGGAACCAAAGATTATCCGCTCGAGCACACAAATGGCCATTCGAGTGGACAAGCAACTTCAGACAAGCAGCTTAATCCCCGACATAATCAGTGAAGTGGCAAACATGAAAGAATTAACTTCTGAAACATCTTTGTAAAGCACAATTCGGGGTTGGATTCGCATCTAAAAACTCATAGCCTCACTGAAATAAAAGTTGAACAAAATTACAACTGAAAGGAGTTTTGTCAAACGGGATTGCCAAGAATAAAAACCTAATAGATTCTACTTTTATTACTTTTTATCATAAAACACATTCTAACATTTTTTTTTTAACTAACCGATTAAAGATGCTCTAACGAGCCGAGTCAAACTCGCAAATAGCTTAGTTCATTTACAACCCTACCTAAAGATATGACGTCACATCCGTACGTATAAAAATAAATTCTTACTGCAAAACTAGAGATGTTTTATTTATTTATGTAATGTTAATCTCTCAAGAGCTTAAAAAAAAAAGTTCCACTCAAGACTAAATATTTGTATAAATATAGGATTTAGATTCTCTTCAGTTTACATAGTGAACTAGATCGTATTGTTCGGTTCCATGGCGCCCATCATGGGTCTTATTTCGGTAATCCAAACCGTTCAATGTGAAGAGCTCATTGAGTATTTTATTATTGCAAAAAAATCACGTTGATTGGATATTGATAACTACTTGATCAGATCAAATTTCTTTTTTTTAACTAACCGATTAAAGATGCTCTAACGAGCCGAGTCAAACTCGCAAATAGCTTAGTTCATTTACAACCCTACCTAAAAATATGACGTCACATCCGTACGTATAAAAATAAATTCTTATTGCAAAACTAGAGATGTTTTATTTATTTATGTAATGTTAATCTCTCAAGAGCTTAAAAAAAAAGTTCCACTCAAGACTAAATATTTGTATAAATATAGGATTTAGATTCTCTTCAGTTTACATAGTGAACTAGATCGTATTGTTCGGTTCCATGGCGCCCATCATGGGTCTTATTTCGGTAATCCAAACCGTTCAATGTGAAGAGCTCATTGAGTATTTTATTATTGCAAAAAAATCACGTTGATTGGATATTGATAACTACTTGATCAGATCAAATTTCTGTTAACAATTTATTTTAAAAATCATATTTATTGTTGACAGAAATATGATTTGATCAAATGACTATCGATATCTGATTAATGTGATGTTTTGTAAAGATGAAGTATTCGACGAGTTCTATATATTGAATGGTTTGAATCATCAAAATAAGACTCGTGGTACGCCCCTACAGACTTAACATCATGCTTTGGTCCGATCTCAGATTAGAGAAAAGCCTAACCCTAAATATAAATATTAGGTTGACACTACACCAATGTCACTCTCGTTTCTATTAGACATCTCCTTATTTGGTGATCTTGGAAGTTGTATAACCAACATCAAAGACCAATTTTTAAATCAACAATAATTATTTAAAAAAATCTTAAAGAATTGGGAGTGGAGGCCAAAGAAAGGATGGGATGTCCAAAAAATTCTTTGTTAGAGATATTTGTTGCTTGAAGATAAATGTGGATGATATCCTCCAACAAAAGAGCTTTAAATAGTTTTCTATGAGTAGCAAAAACAATTTTGTATTGCAAAGATATTACAATTTACATGAAGGAAAAATTGAAGTTAGGCATTTTAATGAAAAATATATATGTAAAGGCATGATTGAATAATATGAATAGCTCCATAAAGTATGAAGAAAACAAAAGTGGTGACAATGCTCTTGGTTTCACTTGTTAAAGCTCTCATGCTCAATTGTAGAAATATGTCTAGCCATCCAAGAATTAATGAGTTATGTGGACTGGACCATGCAGGTCGACCTTGTAAACTTACTACGGGCCTCAACTTTTATGGTTCAAATACTTTGTTTCATATTTATGCAGAGATCATGCATAAAAAAATTAGATTAATTCGATAATCATAATTATATAATTTATCACATTTGTCTATAAAAAAAAATGAATGATTTAATTTAAATTCATACATGCAATGTTTTTTGTAATATTTTCATACAAATGTTATAAACCGATGTGTTTACAATTATGAAATTAATTTTTTTTTTTCGTACATGATTTGTTCATAGAAACCTATAAATGATGTAACGCCTCGAAAATATACAACAAACCCATTTCATAAGCGGAAATACAAGTGAATTAACATGCCTTCATTCATCAGAGTTGATATACATGAGAAACAGATACAAGGAGAAATGAGGTTTACACAGATAATCATTCGCCTGAATGGCTTACATCTTCCCAAGATAGTTCTTGGTTACAACAAAAGTGGACCTTCAGTCCAATACATTTAAAGCCCTTTGGCAGTACAGAAGTTAAGTACAAAAATAATAAAATTGAGCATTTAGCTCCACAGTCCTCCTAAGCTAAGTCCTTGAAGGAGGCATATCACCAACACTTGAAAATTGGTTTTCCCAAATAGAGTGAGCCAAAGCCCAGTAGAAATAGTTTAACACAATATATGAACTCTAACAAGGTTATAAATATGATGCACATGTTCACCGCTCAAAGATAAGATCCTTTACCACTCATTTTCCGTCCAAAACCATACTATGCCAAGTATTATGTTCCAATGCAATTTTTATTAATTCGTTTCACTTCATTTCATATTTGCTCAATTCATGAGTCACACCCATTGTTATTCAGACAATCCAACCGAGACTACAACTCAGTGGTTTTCCTACACACAACCATTACACACAAACACTTCGATTTACCATTTTACAGAAATTTTGTCTGCGGGATTCGACACCCATGTATACACAATGTTTTCGGGACTTTCACCCTAGACGCACAGGCCAACTTAATTCAATGGAGTCCATCTCCTTTCTTCTCCCAAGCATGGAGTACATCTTCTTTCTCCTCTCAAACATTATACATATACAATGTATTAAAGTACAGTCATATTCAATGACAACCAACAAGAGATTAGTTTCAATTTAGCTAATATTCATGCAGTTTTACAACAGTCATAGCTATCCTTCACTGATAGTCCAAAACAGATATTTTTAAACAAATACAATCCCAAAGACAGATAAATTGTCCAAATCCCCATGGGTGAGAGGTAATACATATCTAATTCTACCATTCAAATAGACACTCATCGAATTTCATATTCCAATTACCAATCTCATTATTTAAGCAAATAATTATTTGAATATTTTAGGACAAAACCCCATTTCCTTCCAAACCTCATCTCAACTACCAAATCATTTATTTTAACACGTCTGAAGTTCATATTCATTCCCATGACCCTTTTCAAGGCATTCTTTTTGAAAAACCTCTTTTGAAGTTAAACTTCAAACCCTAGTTTTGCTAAAATCACCTCCAAACTCATTGTTTCTTACACATAAAGAAATAATCAAGTTAAAAGCCATATGGGAGTGTAGAAAACCCCTACCTCGAGTTTAGAAGCCAAGAAAGAGAATGAAGACACTTCAAACATGCCAAAATCCAAGTCTATTCGGATGAGAATAAAGCCCTTGAGATGCTCTATCTTTTTATCAAAAAGGGTAGGGTGAAGAAACCACTAAATCTAAGTGAAAAAGTAGAAAGAGAGTGAGTTTTAGAGAGAGAAGGTCTCGATCTAGGGTTTTGAGGGAAAAATGTGTGAAAAAGTGATGTAAAAAGGTGCTGCTGCGAACTGATATACGCACAATCCGCTCGAGCACCAGACACAATAAGTTGTTCCACTAGAGTGCAAGAGTGACGCTTGAGCGTAGAATACATACATCCAGTAGTTTTGCAGAGAATAGATCACTGCTTGAGTGCAAGAAAGGCCGCTTGAGCTAAACCCGCTCGAGCGCAACAAGAACTGCTCGAGCGTAGAATACATTCTCCCAGTAGTTTTGTAGACCTGGAAAAGTACTAAGAGTTTGCAAAGCCCGCTCGAGCGCAAGAAGTGCCGCTCGAGCGCAAAAGCAAAAATCTAGGCAACAAAAGTTTGAAAACCTGGTAACCAACCTATTCCAAACATGTTCCAACCAACTCAATAGCCAAACTTAAGCAAGAATGAAGGGGAAATGATACAAACAACATTCAGAAACCATAAACTTGAGTCTTGAACATCAAAAGGGTCGGGTTAAAACCGAAATCGCTATAAATGAACTGTTCAAACAATGAAAATAGGACCGGTGGTGACCTACAAGGTTAGACTACTCAATCTAGTCTTGGACTGAGATGGAGTTGTTCTTTTCTTTTCTTTTTTTTCTTTCTTTCTTTGATAATGCAAGATATCTTCCACTTAGCCCAATCCAATTGGATCCAAATTACCTTGTATCTAGACAATCAAGAATTAATCCCTAGATACCTTGAAATTAACAATTAGACAAATCTCCCATGGCCCCTTAGGAGACAAGGCAAACTTCTCTTCCTTTTTTTTTTCTCCCTTTGGGTTTTTCTTTTTTCATCATAGTCAATGAAATTAATTTGTATCTTATATTAGATACTATACGATTATTAGGATTCTTATCCTTTGTCTGGTTGTTTTTTGGCAAAATTCCTCACAAAACATATTTCTTTTTATCTTAGTGCTTATTGATTTTATTCATTTTGAAACGTTTGATAAAGTCATCAAGTGATTGATTTTCTATATCTATCTTGGGTTAATCATATTTTGTTTGACAAAATGCAAAATTGATTGGTCAAACACAAGCATGTGCAATGTTAAGATTGCAAGCATGGGCAAAGATGGTTGTTTGTCTGGTAAAAGAAAAAAGAAAATCATGCCCAGCGCATGGAGAGACGAATCCTGCAAAAGTATGAAAAAAGCAACCTGTGTGCCATGCACAGTTACGCTCGCGAGCTTGACATCGCACCTGCGATTAAGAAGCATAGAGGTCGCGACCAGGTTGCGACTAGGGCTGCAAGGAACACTTCCAGAAGTTTCTTTCTATAACCCACGAAGGGGTCTCATGCCCACGAAGGTGTCTTGTCTATATATAGCAGGCTCGTTCAGTTGTGTTTCTTTATCCCTTGAGTCTGTATCCTTAGTATGTATTCTAAGAGAGTGCTGCAGTGAGGTTTCATTGTATATTTCTCTCATGTTTGCTTGATGATTCATTCTCATTTGTTCCTTCACGAAATCAAATCACCAAATAACTTGTGAGTGTTCTTAAGGAGTGAGTGAGTCATAGATTCGACATCTCTTTGTAAAGGCGGATGTCCACAAATTGAAGGTCAGAGTTCAGTTACTTGTAGGTCTCGGGCAAGTGCATGTGCCTGGATTGGTCGTTATAAGAAATCTCTTTTACTACTCTTCTTCATAGTAGATTGTTATTGTAGCCAAGGGACTGTGGTTTTTGCCACGTAAAAATTCTTATGTTGTGTTTGGTTGTTGTCCTTTCTTTTATTGTTGTTCTTGGTTGATTTGAAACTCTTAAATCAATATTTACAAGATCATGGGGCTATAATTTTTCAACGATGATGATGTTTTAAATGGGAAATTTAGCCAAAACCCTTCCATTGGACCATTGTTTGGTGAAAATGACAGTCTAATTTATTTTGCTTCATAAACCCTCTAAGGAGAAAATACATAATTGAGTAAGGACAAAGTAAAATATCTTCTTCTTTTTTCTTGGACAATATTGCCAAAGTAACATGTTACTGTGAGATAGAGTAACATGTTACTGTTACTATTTACATCAATTTCAACGGTAATAATTTTTTATTTTTTATTTTATTTTTATGAATTTCATAGTCAATGTTGATTTTATTTGATAGATCTTGATAAGAGAATTTTAAAAATATTAATTTTATTAAAAACCAACATCTACATCAAAAGTTATATTATTTTAAAGTTTAATATTTTAATAATAATAGTACGTGTTGGACTTTTTAAGAAAAACTTTTTGTACTTGTCCGTAATGTATTAAAATTTTATTATGAGGGGGTTTTGATCAAATCTTCCATGTTAAATTGGGTTTTTGTGTACTTAGCTAAAGGAGTCCCATGAAGATATGTTTAATATAAAGCAATTATCTTTGTTTTTATCAAGAATACATTTGCTATTTAGGCATAACATTGCTGGCAGTATGATGAAAAATCTGAAGGGTCAGGCAATGTTGCGTATTTGTAAGTAAATTGTAAATTGATGGGAGTGTTTTATTTGAATAATCCTTCGTAGCTCAAATCTCTCTTCCCCGAATCCTCCGACCGTCCAAAACGACGTCATTTTGGGCAGTTTCTTTTCTTTTCTTTTCTGTTTTCCTCCTTGTTAGTAATGGGCGCTCATGTGGCATGACCATTTGAATTTAAATTTGAATCTTATCCAAATAGGTTTTGAAATTGAATTCAAACCTATTTAGGATAACCACTCAGGATACAGATATTATCTCCATTACTGATATGGATAGATAATAATAAAATAATATATATCTGGTATATGGGTTATGGGTGATTAAGAGAGAGAAACAACGTATGATCTGTTTCTACCCATATACTGACTCTCTCCCAAAAACAACGATCAAGTCATTTGCACTGTGATTTGTGTGGGTGATATTCAATCTGTGATATCACTTCACTGCTGGGTTGGTTTATCAGACTCTGGAAGCACGTGATTTATCCACGAGGTTCTATCATCAAAAAGGTATGATCTAAACATTTTATCCGCTGCATATTTTGCGTTTTGATTTACAACATTTAAGTTCATAGCACAGAAGCATTAACTACAACAAGAACCACACTGTTCAGATTTTCAACACTGCACCAATTCAAAAATAAATATAGAAAAAAATATTTGTAAGGGTTTCAGAAATGTGGCTTCTTGAGGATTTGTAAAGAATCAAGTCTAGTTTTAGAATCATTTTACGAAAGTAGGGGGGCCCTTTTTGATTTTTAGATATTTAAGAAATACACAAACTCAGTCTGGATTTGACAATTGTTACAAAAATTGGTATTTCTCTTAAAATACTCATTCAATTCCATTGAATAAATTTTGTTTGAAAGCTAACCTTTAGAGGAAGATTTTGATATAAAAATAAACGCGAGATAATTTTTCTGAAATTTTCTAGAACTTTCTAAAGTTTTTTGTTTTAAATAGGTTCTTTGCACCAAGCATTTAGAAAAATAAAAGGAGTCATAACAACACATCCATGGTCTTAGCCAAAATTCTCACATACTCTATATATGTCAATTAATACCCCTTTAAAACAAATTTTGAATTCATGAAGGGTTGCTATGGAAATAAAATCAAAAACCTTGAGAAAAGTTTGCTGGAAATTACAAGGAAGAAGAAGAACATTACATTTTCAAACCATACATAATCTAACAAATGTAGTAACTCTTAGTATCATATGAAATACATTTTTAGCATGTATTATGAAGGGGAAAAACATGATGGTTCATGGAGAGAAGAGGTGTATGAAATTTACCTTAGTTGCTTAGGGTTTCTTCCTACTTTCCTTCTTCTTTTTTTCTTCCTCTTTTTCTCAAACTCATAATTTCAGCTAGAGGGAGAGAAAGAGGAGAGAAAGTGAGAACTTTGGATGAGGAAGAAAAGTCAGCAATTCTTGCACAACACCTTTCCCAGGCAAACAAGTAAGCCACAACACAACTCTCTCTTTCATTTTCTCATTCAAATACATGATCTTAGAGGTTTAATGTATCATTTTCAGATGTATATCCATAGTGTTCTTATATTTTAATAAAATAATTAGAGCCTTATTTCCTTCATTACTTGTATTTTCACTTAATTGAAGCAAAATTATCTTTTTTTACCCACTTCTCGCATTATTTCCAAAAAGCATACCGTCATTCTAAAAATATGAGTTATTTATATACTATATAGCATGTTTTCATTATAAGAGAAGTGGAAAATTACTCATGGTTGCTCCCTTTTTCTATTACTACTCTTATTTTAAGTTTTATACAAAATGCAGAACAATCCTCTTGACCTAATTTTTATGTCAAAACTTTCCTTAAAGTGTTAGCTTTCAACTAAAAATGGTTTTATCAGAAAAGAATGAGTAGTTTAAGAGAAAATCCGATTATCGTAACAGTCGACAAATATGGATAGCGTTGAAGTATTTATTTAATAACTAAAAATCTAGGAAAGTTATCACATTTCCGAAAGATGATCTAGAAATTAGATAAAACTCTCTACAAACCATGGAAAGGCCAAGTTTGGAAGAAAAAAAAAATTTGAAAATGTCTTTTAGATTGTGATCTTTAAAGTGTATCTAATCTAAAAATATATGTTTGTTGATGATTTTATACTTTTAATTTCATGAACGTGTTTCTTATCACTTTTTTGGACCTTAGTATTAGTATAGAGCTCCCACATGCAGGTGTTCTCAGCAGTCGCACGGTGCAGTGGCTAGTATGAGATTGTTTATTTTTGGGGAGATTGAGATTGAGACGTGGCAGTGTCATGCCAACTCATGTCCGAGTGGGAGATGTTAGAAATTGGGCGCCCATGTGGCATGACCCTTAGAACCTTTTGAACCTCATCCAAATGGGTTTTGAATTTAAATTCAAACCTATTTGGATGAGCCACTCAGGATATATATCTATCATATCATGATATGGATAGATGATATAGATATCAGATATTATCTCATTTAACAAATGGATAAATGAGATAAATAGATTATATATCTGATATATGGGATATGGGTGATTAAGTGAA
>NW_021027738.1:301967-337928 GCF_004153795.1 Camellia sinensis
GGAGTGACACCTCACTGGGGGTCGACCCCCAGTGGGGGTAGGAAGCATTTTTGATTTATTTTATGTGTATATCTACATCTACATCTACATCTAATCATTTTATGGCAAATTTCTCTATTTCTCAAGCACATCCAAAAAATAGGATTTATGATTTTTTTTTTTTTTTTTTTTTTTGATTTTTTGAATAACCAAACAAAACTCTAAAATTTTTTAAGAATAAGTATCCAAAATTTAAGGACCAAACACAGTGAATCATTTTTTTTTCATAGACTACTTCAAGTGTAGCAATGAATTAATATTTGCCTTAATTTTGTGTAACACAGTGTTCCAATACTCATCAACCCACAGCGTGAATGAGGTAACAAAAAACAATTACCAGGGGTGCAACACGACCAATGTACTACAATCCAGTAGTAATGGGAACACAACATTTCCTCTCTCCACACCTGGTGACAGGTACTACGTTTGTGGCGACAAATTGCATTGCCTCGGAGGAATGAAACTTCACATTAACGTCGCAGGCAATCAAGCCGCGTCGCCCACCAATGCCCCGGAGTCCGCTACCACCTCTCTTCCGACGACGCCTTCTTCCAAGAGCAACAACCCTACAACTCTAACTTCTAGTGGCTCAACTGTGTTTGTTCATGGTGGAATGGGTTCTCTTGTCTTGGGTTTTATGGGTTTGGTGACTAGTACTATGTTTTGGGTGTTTTGAAGTTGTCTATAATGTGTTCCTATATGTAATTCTTATTTTTTTGGTATACCAATCTCATTTTAAATAAATGTTTTATAGCTGCAGATCTGGAAAAGAGAAATGTTAAATGTGGCGGAAATTTTTTTAATGTTATTTCATGGTATATGTGGTTATGATGAGATTATAATCCTTTCTGTTACATGAGTAGAAACTGAAAATCCTAAGTGATTCGTGATTAGATCAAGATTAGAATATTTCAAATCCCAATTATTCAAAACACGCAATCTAAATCATCAAGCACTTACGAAAGTGATTTAGATTGTTGTTTTTCAGAATAAACAATAAATCGACACAAACGACTTTTACGTGGAAAAAATCACAATTGAAGAACCTTCAATTGCAATCAAAAATCACGGACAAAACGCCATTAATCAATCCACTACTGAAGAAAGAAAGATTACAAAGATAATACACAAATTACCCAACTCAGTCAATTTGCCTTCAAATCTTCTGTAACTCTTTCACCAAGCCTTCGTCTCGGAACTGATCCACCTGAAGTTGAATCCACAACTTCACTTGTCGAATTAACGACTACGTACAGAATCAAATGCCTTTTGAAACTCTACGTTTGAATCTTCGGAATCCACCGAAGAATAACACTTTTGTATGTATACGAACAATCTCCTTGATATGTGCTTCTCAATTCATGAGTTGAATACTCATTCAATTTTATCAAGGAAAACTCACAAAAACCTCTCCAGAAGAAAACCTTAAAGTAGATCTGGAAAAGTAATCCTAATTTTTTGGAGAAAACCAACTACTTATAGAAATCCGGATTTTGAAGCTCGCTCGAGCGAAGCTTCTCTCGCTCGAGCGAGAACCTTAACTCGCGTGATTTCCATAAGTACCTTCGCTCGAGCCACGAAACCTTCGCTCGTGCGAGAAATGAACTCTTTCAGGTCTTATGCAGACGCAGTTCTTCGCTCGAGCCACCTAGTCTTCGCTTGAGCGCACATTCATCTCTTTCAGGTTTTAAGCCAGACGCAGTCCTTCGCTCGAGCGAGCATTTCGTCGCTCGAGCGAGCAACACAAAACAGCACAGAAAATTACAACTCAACCACACAAGTTTGTTCGCGGGTTTGACAAGACCTAGGGACCTAACAATCTCCCCCTTTGTCAATACTCGGACAAACTTTCTAACACAATTTCCTAAACAACTGCACTAGCTAAAACAATTACAACTCAAAGATCGAGCACAATTACAACTCAAAGATCTAGCTAAAACACATAAACTATCTAAACCAACTATGAAACCAATCTTGATGACAAACCAATCTGCACAAAATAAACTTGGAGAGAATTTGTTATGTAACATAATAAACCATCAAGACATCATCATATATTCCAAAAAAAAAATGAATCCAATGCAATCTGCAAAGAAACAGCATGTAGGCAAAAACATCTATCCCAAAAACATGTAAACATCATGAGTATGAGTATCCCGTATACATCATATACATCACCCAAAAAAAAAATAAAACCCCTGCCTGCAAAAACATATAAGTACCACAAGAAGATATACCCTGCAACCCTCCCTGCAAATCATAATACTCCCCCTTTTTGTCCGGGATATACACCATAAGCAAAACTATGCAAATAAAGAAACCAAAAATTATGCCAAAAAAGAGAAAAAACCAAAAAACTGTGCAAGAGAAGAAACCAAAAACTGTCACGAACTAAGGCTCTGGAGGAGGTGGCTGCGGCATTTGGAGAAGAGAAAGAATCTGCGCAAGCATAGAACTCTGCTCCTCAAGGCGACTGTCAAGAGAATCCATCCTGGCATCCAACTGATCTAGGCGACGTGTGACAGACTGCTCAAGCATCTGCAGCTGGCCACGAAAAGAGCGAGGACGGATCTCAGGTAAATCAGGGGCGCCGACAGTGGCTGCCTCAAACTCCTCCTCCTCTCCAAGGGGATCATCATCACCTGCACCAGAACTCCCAACCTCGGACACACTCCCCCTCACATGGGCCTGACTCTGAGAAACTGTGAGCTTTGTGATGGGTTTTATAGGATGTGCAAACTCATCGTCATCAAAAACAGGAATATCAAGAGAAGTGAGAAATCGAGTAAGCAAACACCTATAAGGAAGCCCCAAAGACTTTCTACCCTCAAAGACCCCAATCATTTAGAAACAATCATCTCTGGAAGATCAATGGGAAGTCTATGATGAATACAATACAACACATATCCCTGGCCCTGGGTAATGTGCGAGGAATGGGTGGTGACATGAAGATTCGCACACACAATGATATTCAGAAGATGGAACCGAGGAAGCAACTCATTTTGCTGAATGAGTGCCCCAACAAGCCAAGTTCGGTCAACTCCACATAATTCAGAGGCAACACGATCAAAATCAACACCGGACCGAGTAAGAAACGGAAAATGACAATTACCAATTTCAGGAAGATCAAGAAAAACCCGAAACACATCCCCCGTGATAACAAGTGACTTCTTCCTAATCCAAGTCTTAAAGGATGCCGGAATTTCTTTCCGGATGGAATGGATATTGCAATAGAATTCTCGGATGAGACTCAAATTTTGTGGACCTAAAAAATGCAACACTTGATCTCCGCCTAATGAATCAAATAAAGACCGAATGGTAAGAACCTCAAAGGCACTTGGGAGGACATTTCGCTCTAAATGGACTTTACGAGGTGTAAACGACTCCCTAAACAACTTGGCCTTTTCTTTTGACTCGAACTTTTCAATGTTGAAAGGGGGACGGGAAACAGTGGTTTTACGACACTTGGATGACTCTGCCATGACTAAAACCACCCATAACATAAGAAGCCAACAACCCAAAATAAAGAAAGCATGAGACAACATTAGTCTAACAAGCAGAAAACATTAGTCCAACACGAGTCCAAAACAAAGAAAGCATGAGAATCCCAATACTCAGACCACAGTTTAAACACTAAAATGTCAAAACATGAATTAAACATGAAAAACAAACAGTATACCTGAAAGACACTAAAATGCTTAAGTGAAACACAGTAAACCCCCCACCAAGAGTAGAATAATAGAACCCCCAAATCCAAACAACAGATCACATTCTCACAAGATAATAGATGAAGACAAAAACAATCCCTAATGTGAAATCCTAAATCAAAATCCCGAAATTTAAACCCTAGCAAAGAACAAAGTACAATGCTCCAACTTACTAACCCCAGGGACAAATGACAGACACAAAAACAGTATGAAATAATCAAAAGCAACAAGAATAAAACCCAGATGAAAACAGAGCATGTACACAGTCACACGACAAACGAAGAACAAAAAAAATAAAAGAAAAAAACTTACCAACTGGAGAATGCACAAGAATGAACAGAAAAGCCCCAAAACCAAGAGAGAAATCACAGACGAGGCTAGCAATGGACAACTCAGAAACCCTAGGGGAGAGAGAGAGAGAGAGAGAGAGAGAACACGAAGAAGGAGGGAAAAAAACTAAACTGAAAAGACACCCCTTTAGAATTTGAACCGCGATAGGTCGCTCGAGCGAAAACTTTGTAGCTCGAGCGAAGACATCTATGCACAGGGGTTCGCTCGAGCCAAGAACTTGTTGCTCGAGCCAAAAACACAAGCTCTTAGGTCTAATGCAGTAGCAGAAGCACGCTCGAGCGAGGACTCTGTCACTCGAGCCAAGAAGAGAAAAAAACAAGACCCAAAAAAAAAAACTTTTTTTTTTTTTTTTGAAATAAACAAAAAACACAAGATACTCAATATCATGAAGTGAGACCTGGAACACAAGTAGATGATCACATTTGGCCAAAATTGATACTAAGATGAAATAATCCACAGATCATGAATCCTGTAAACTTGCAATTTAAAAAAAAAAACAATGACACTGGAAATCATTAGCAAAGTAGATAAAATATAATCGGTGATCATAAGCTATATGAGGATGTACAACTCAAAATCCAATATGAGATCTCACAAAATAAAGTGTGTGTGTACAATCCATGAGAGTCCACTGAGCTAGAGTTAATCCTCGTAGTGATCGGATGGCTGGACCTCCGGCAAGAGTAACTGAACATTACAAAGAATAGTCAAACCACTAGGAATCACGGGGTAGTTGTTAAGTAAATGCGGAGGCTCCCCCTCAATCAATGAGTCCCTTTTTTCTTTTTCTTTTTTTGACATTTTCTTTCTTGTGGGCACTCATTGGTGGCATTCACGCTCAAGAGTATGGAAACAAAACCAGAGAAGAATGAAATCATAAAGGATGGCCTGGTTGGTGCCTCTGAGGTAGCCTTTTCCTAATGCCCGGACTCCAATGAACTGAGGGAGAAATCGTGGAAGTGAAAAATGATGGTAGATGGTTAAGAGACTCAATATCACCCATGATATACTAGTATTGGTCAATTCCACTATAAAAGTACAAGAAACACTGTTAGTGGTCCATAGAGAACTTTGATCACTTGTACGGAAACCCCCGCAACAATTTATCTCAAGGATATGTACAGAATGAGATCATGAGGTTAATGAGCATGGGAATTCAAAATGAGCTATGAACAAAGAACAATGAGATCTTGTAAGCAGCATGAGTAGTGTGCATATAAAGATGTATGCAAGTAAAACATAAATCAATGACAATCCGATTATAACAACCAAGCACACATAAAGCCAATCACTCACACCCACTCAAGAAACAAGTAACACTCTAGTGATCGAGCATGACACCCAAGGTCTTTCTAAGGAACTCAAATCGAAGAAGATCAAGGGGTTTTGTAAAAATATCAGCTTTTTGATGCTCAGTGGGAACATGCTCAAGAACAATAAGGCCCACTTCCACTAACTCTCGAATAAAATGACGACGAATGTCAATGTGTTTGGTGCGAGAGTGTTGGACAGGACTTTTTGAAATGTTTATAGCACTTGTGTTATCACAGAAAAGAGTGAGAGTGTTCTGTTCTATCCCATAATCATGAAGCATTTGCTTCATCCACAGCATTTGTGCACAACAACTCCCTGCAGCAATGTACTCAGCCTCAGCAGTCGAAAGGGAGATGTCATTTTGCTTTTTACTATACCAGGAAACCAGATTATTCCCAAGGTAAAAACATCTCCCGGAAATACTCTTCCTATCATCCGCACACCCTGCCCAGTCGGCATCAGAAAAACCAGTAATTTCAGCTGTAGTATCAGTAGAAAACCAAACCCCATACCCCAATGTTCCATTCACATATTTGATGATGCGTTTAACCGCAAGAAGATGAGACTCTTTAGGACTGGCTTGGTAACGGGCACAAACACCTACACTGAAGGCAATATCAAGACGACTGGCTGTGAGGTAAAGAAGACTCCCTATCATACTCCTATAAAATGTAGGATCAACATCAATACCAGCGGAATCTTTGGAAAGGTGAAGATTGGTGCTCATGGGAGTACGTGCATGTTTGGCAGACTCAAGACCAAACTTAGACACAAGACTTTTGGCATACTTAGTCTGAGACACAAACATTCCAGAAAAAGACTGTTTAATTTGAAGACCCAAAAAATAGGACAACTCTCCCATCATGCTTATTTCAAACTCATGTGTCATGCAATTCGAAAAATATTTCACAAGATGATCAGCAGTGGATCCAAACACAATATCACCAGCATAAATCTGAGCAACAAGAATATAAGACTTAATACGTTTCACACATAGAGTCTTATCCACACTACCCCTTTGAAAGTCATTATCAAGAAGAAAGGTAGTAAGTCTATCATACCAAGCCCGAGGGGCTTGTTTCAACCCATACAAAGCCTTGTCTAACTTGTAGACATGATTTGGACATTTAGGGTCCTCAAACCCTTTTAGTTGCTCAACATATGCCTCTTCTTTCAAGTACCCATTCAGAAAGGCACTTTTCACATCCATTTGAAATAGTTTGAAACCAAGATAACAAACAACACCAAGTAAAATACGAATAGATTCAAGACGTGCAACTGGGGAAAACGTCTCATCATAGTCAACACCTTCTACTTGAGTGTAACCTTGAGCAACCAACCTAGCTTTATTCCTAACCACAGTACCATTCTTATTGTATTTATTTTTAAAGATCCACTTGGTACCTATCACATTCATGTCTCTAGGTCTGGGAACTAGAGTCCAAACATTGTTATGTTCAAATTGACCTAATTCTTCATGTATAGCATTGGCTCAACTATCATCTAGCAAGGCCTCTTTGAAATTCTTAGGTTCAATTAATGAAACATAACACATATGTGATACCTCATCCCGAATCTGTCTTTGGGTTTTCATTTGATCTGATACACTTCCAATCACCTGTTGAGCTGGATGATTCAGTTCCACCCTTGCTGATGGTTTAAACTCAGGACTTGCGGTGACAGAAGCATCAGGAGTGATGTTTGTTTGTCCACTCTTTGGAATTTGACTTACCTGTGAGGATGGTGTCGGCTTAACTTCTTGTGCTTGGACCTTAGCTTCTCTTTGACTTTGTGGTTCAGTATCCAAGATTGGAGACTCATCATTGTCATCCTCATTTGTTGCTGGAGTAGGGGAACCTGTATCATCTATAACCACATTGATAGATTCCATTAAAGAAGAAGTTCTCAGGTTATAGACTCGAAAAGCCCTACTAATGGTTGAATACCCTAGAAAAATACCTTCATCACTTCGGGAATCAAATTTTCCCAAAGGCTCTCTATCTTTGTAAATGTAACACTTACTCCCAAAAGTTTTGAAGTATTTTACATTAGGTTTCAATCCCTTTCACAATTCATATGGAGTTTGTAAAGTGACGAGCCTTAAATACACGCGATTTATGACATAAACAGCAGTATTTAGGGCTTCAGCCCAAAACTTTGGAGGAAGTTTCTTACTAAGGAGCATGACCCTAGCCATTTCTTGAACAACTCTGTTCTTCCTCTCAATCACTCCATTTTGTTGTGGAGTAATAGGTGCAGAAAATTCATGCTTAATTCCATGCATATCACAAAAATCTGAAAACGAACTGTTTTCAAATTCACGACCATGATCAATTCGGATTCTTGTGATACGCCCAATGGAAACACCCTGTTCATTTTGAATTTTAAGGACTAAGGACTGGAAAGCATCAAACCTATCAGATTTTTCCCTTAAAAAATTTACCCATAAAAATTGGGTAAAATCATCAACAATTAAAAAAATATATCTTTTACCTCCAATGCTTTCAGTGCGAGTAGGACCCATTAAATCCATGTGAACCAATTCAAAAGGACGTTTGGTTGTAAAGTTGTTCACCTTTTTGTGAGGGGCACGAGTCTACTTTCCAAGTTGACATGGTCCACACACATGGTTCAGATTCTTACCCAGTTTAGATACTCCTCTCACAAGCTCTTTGTTGGCTATCTTAGTTAGGTCTTTGAAATCCATGTGACCTAATCTTTGATGCCACAAATCAATGTTACTCATGATGGCAGAGTGACAAGTGAGATCATTAGTAGTAACAATCCCATAGCAGTTATCAGATGTGCGAATCCCATGCAAGACAGTGTTTCCCTTTTTATCCAAAATTTCACATTTATTTTTTGAAAATAATATTTCATGATGGGAGTCACACATTTGACTAATGCTCAAAAGATTTGTTTTAAGACCATCAACAAGTAAGGTATTTTCAAGCTTGGGAAGACCAGTAACACTTATAGAGCCCTTACCAATGACTCTAGAAGTGCCGCCATCTCCAAGGGTAACAATTCCTTCTTCATATTTTTCAAGGGAGGTAAAGTAGGATTTGTTGCCGGACACGTGACGAGAGCACCCACTATCAAGATACCACATGTGTGAATCATGTGCTTTTAGAGCAGTGTGAACAACTAAACAAGTCAAGCCATCTTTTCTCACCCAAATCTTTTTGGTCTTAACAAAATCAGGTCTAATGGTGTTGGTAAATGTCTTGGCGTTGTGAACACCCTCATGAATCTTTGGTATTCCGCCTAGACACGTAAGGTTGTCTCCTAATCCAAAAAGTATTCAAATTTCTACCTTACCAAACAATTCAAAGCAATAAGGACGAATATGGCCATACCTATCACAGTGATGACAAATAAAAACTGGTTTTACCTCCCTTTTGACGATCTTACCCCCTTTAGGTAGATGAAGAGAGGGATCAGCCTTGTCTACCTTCAACTTTTCCTTTGCTTGAGTCTTCAGGTCATGTGAAGTAGAGGCCTGTCCCGTGTGAGCTGTTACACCATAGCCTAGCCCACTTTTGTCACAACCCATTTGTTGAGACCCGAGGATGTCTTCTAAAGATTTGGAACCTTTGTTCAACATGGCAATAGTGGCTCTAGCAATACGGAGTTCTTCATCTTTCTGACAGACTATCTCTTCCAATGTAGATTGTGACATCTCAAGACTTTCAAGCTTCTCTTCATATGTGGGATACACCTTCAGAAGTTCATTCCTTTTAGTTTCACAGGATAAAAGTTTTCCACATAAGTCTTGCCTATCACTTGAGATCTTGATGATATTCTGCTTTACTGCTACAAGTTCTCCTTTCAACTTGACATTCTCACTTTCATATGCTTCGAGTTTGAGAGAGAGTTTGTCATTAATTTTGGACAAATTTAGAGATTCCTCGTAAAGCTTTTCGTAAGCTTGTTGCAGTTCATCACCATTAATCTCATCATTGTCTTCTGATGTTTCATCATCCTCTTTTTGCTCTTCATTCTCCTTGACCTGATCCAATCTAGCAACTAAGGCAGGAAAGTTGTTGGATAGTGGTGAAAATGAATCTCCTCTTTCATGAAATTAGTTTAGAATTTCCCATGCATCTTTAGCCTTTGTGCAGTGAGCAACCCGTTGCTTTTCTTCATCAGAAATTGCTCCACGAATAGTAATCAGGGCTCTCTGATTATTTGGATTGTCAGCACTTTCTGTATCTTCTTCAATGGCTTGCCAGCCTTCTGGATCAAAAGCTCTCAGAAAAGCCCTTATTCTGATCTTCCAAAACCGGTAGTTACTCCCATCAAAGGTGGGAGCATGATGCAGGTTCTGACCACGAGCTAACTCCGCTGGCTTTGGAAGAGGTTGAGTGAAAGTGGACCAAAAAACCATGAAAGCACTATCCCCGTCTTCATCGGATTCAGGTTCTTCAGGTTCTTGCTCTGACCCGCTTTCATCATCCCAAGTCACAGTGTAGACTTTCTTTCGATTCTTTTTCGAAGGGCATTCAAAGGCAATGTGAACAAACCCTTGACATTCATAGCACTTGACCCCTTGCCCTTTTACAATCTTTTTTTCAGTTTTTGGAGCAAGTTTTGGTGGAAAAGTTTTAGGTTTTTCATTACTCTTGTCTTTTGAAATAGGGTCTAAGAAATTAGGCTTCTTTTTCTTCAAAATTTTTTTAAACTGTTTAGTAAACATAGCCGTCATCTCAGACTCTAAATCAAATTCAGTCTCCGGAGTTTTTGCAGTCTCATGAGCACTAGTGAAAGCCACACTTTCTTTTTGTTTTTTCATTGAAATCTGGTGGGCTTCATAAGTCTGCAAGTTTCCAACCTACTGATCAAGCTTGAGGGTACCAACATTCTGAGCCTCCTCAATGGCTGTCACTTTTGATTGAAACCTCTCGGGTAATGACCTTAAAAATTTCCAACAACTTTAGCTTCTAGGATTTTTTTCACCGAGTGTGAAACAAGAATTCACGATATCACTGAGTTTTGCATAGAAATCATCAAACGTCTCATCATCGCGCATAAAAAGGGTTTCAAAAGTGGAGGTGAGACGTTGAAGTTTTGACCTTTTGACAGAAGTAGTACCTTCGTGAATCGTTTCCAAAATGTCCCAAGCCTTTTTTGCTACCTCACACGTGCAGATACGATGAAACTCTTCAGGTGTGACGGAGCAAAACAGGGAATTGAGAGCCTTACTGTTCCAACTCGAGTTTTGGTAATCAGTTGTGTCCCATTTATCAAGGGGTTTAGGAATATCAACACCATCAATGGTGACAGTAGGTTCACTCCACCCATAGATCACGCTGTGCCAAACTTTCTCTTCGATGGATTTTAAAAAGGCTCTCATACGAGCTTTCCAATAAGAATAGTTTGTACCATAGAGTAAAGGAGGTTTATGGGTCGAGTTACCTTCACGAATAGAATCCGTATCACTAGTCACCCAAAATCACACTCCTATATTTTTAAAAAAAAAACAAAGAGTGACCTGCTCTGATACCAATTGAAAATCCAAAGTGATTCGTGATTAGATCAAGATTAGAATATTCTAAATCCCAATTATTCAAAACACGCAATCTAAATCATCAAGCACTTATGAAAGTGATTTAGATTGTTGTTTTTCGGAATAAATAATAAATCGACACAAACGATTTTTATGTGGAAAAAATCACAATTGAAGAACCTTCAATTGTAATAAAAAACCACGGGCGAAACACCACTAATCAATCCACTACTGAAGAAATAAAGATTACAAAGATAATACACAAATTACCCAACTCAGTCAATTTACCTTCAAATCTTCTGTAACTCTTTCACCAAGCCTTCGTCTCGGAACTGATTAATCTGAAATTGAATCCACAACTCCACTTGTTGAATCAACGACTACGTATAGAATCAAACTCCTTTGAAACTCCACGTTTGGATCTTTGGAATCCACCGAAGAATAACTCTTTTAAATATGAAAAACCAAACTCCTTGATATATGTATCTTAGATCATAGGTTACAAACCCTCTCAAATATATCAAGGAAAACTCACCAAAAACTTCAGATGAACACCTCAAACAAAACCCTAAAATCCTTCAACAAGATCTAGAAGAAGTAATCCTAGAATTGAACCAACATGCGAATATATAGTATCTGAGATTGCGCGGTCCACTTGAGCATGGGAATGCCCGCTTGAGCGGAGACTGCATATTCTGTGATTCATACAAGGTCCATGCTCGAGCGGAAGTTTCCACGCTTGAGGGTAGAATCACAACATCCAGTATTTTTGCAGGCATAGCAGAGATGCTGTGAGAGTGCAAACCCCGCTCGAGCGTCACTTTCCCCACTCGAGCGGGAAGACAAAAACCTGAAAAAAATAGAAAACTTACAAGTTTATTACAACCTTGGTTTTGCCATGGAATTTGACAACAGAGGGTCTTAACAATCTCCCCCTTTGTCAAATCCCGGACAAAACCATTCTAAAACAATGTTCCTATCAAAATCACCAAAACAAAAACTAACACCAATAACCATCCAAGAAAAATTGAGATCCATGCTTGTGGACAATCACCCTGAAATAAACACAACCACACAAGCCAACCAAAATAGTGGAACTGTATTAATACAATATAAAGACATCCATCAAAAATATATATATTCAACATATCCAACTATACCACCATATCCAACCAATATACCAAATAGCTATCCAACTGTACCAAGGAAGGATATAAACAAAAGTACTGTACTATCAAGGTAAACCAAAACAACTGTACCAACTGTAAACAATTGTACCACTCTCCCTTTTTGTCCGGGAGGGATAAAAAATCAGAGAAACAGAATAGAACAGCAAAGATCAGGGAGCTGGTGGCTGAAACTACATCTGAAGCATAGACAAAATCTGATCCAGCTGAGAAGAAGCCTTTAATGCACTGAATCGAGCATCAGCCGTGGTCTCCAGATCCATGAGTCGGGCCTCAAATATATCCATCAGTCCATCGAGTCAGTCAAACCTAGATGTAACAGATCGCTCGAAAGACTGAATCTAGCCACGAACCATACGAACAGGCTCCCCCTCACCAATATCTCCGCCAGCAGCAACAACATCATACTCAGCCTCTTCGGCTATGGCTACAGCATCACTAGTACCTGCACCAAATCGACCTGAACCAGAAGAAAACCCCCGAATGTGAGACTGACTCTGGGAGACAGTCTTTTTGGTAAAAGGCCGGGAAGGGGAAACAAACTCATCCTCATTAAAAGTAGGGACCTCAAACTTGGCGAGAAGCCGGTTTATGAGGCACCCATAGGGTAAACCAAGATTGTTGTGCTCAAAAGTAGCAACCATCTTTTGAATGATCAAGGTGGCAAGATTTATGGATGGATTTTGAGCAAGGCATTGAAGGAAAAACCCTTGGTCCTGGTTGATTTCGGAGCTATGGGTGGTAACAATGACATTGGCACACACAATAAGGTTGAGCAACCTAAACTGTGGGAGCAACTCATTCTGTTTGATCAAGGAACCGAAAGGCCAAGAACGAGGAAAACCACATAAGGCATGGGCTACCTCATCGAAGTCACAAGTAGGGCGCACTGGAAAAGGATAGAAGATGGGAAATCTTTCACTAATCCCTAATAGCTCGCGAATACGGTCGGTGGTAACGGTAATGGATTTAGACTCGACCCAAGTCTTGAAGGAGGGCCCAATATTGTCAAGACTATCCATGTTACAATAGAATTCTCGCACCAAAGATAGGTTTTGAGAACCAGAAAATAAAAGAACATTATCCCCACCCAAGGGATCAAACAATGAACGGATAGGGATAGACTCGAATGTGGAGGGTTGAACATTACGTTCAAGATGAATGGAGCGGGCTGGATAAGACTCGTGGTACAACGTGGCTTTCTTAGCCGAAGGAAAGCGGTCAATGTTATAAGTAGGACGAGGGGCAGTAGACTTTCGTCTTTTGAAGGTGGACATGACTAAACCAAGACAAAGAGACAAAAAACAACACAGACAACCCCCAACCCAAGACCAACATAAACCAAAAAAGACAACACAAAAAATATTAGTAGCACAGTTTTATATAGTAACACGAGGCAAATAAATAAAACTATGATGAACCAATGTAGTCACAAAAGAATCAAATAGTGCAATTAGGAATCATGGTAAACAAGATAGCCATCAAAACAACAATAACCTGAGCATAAGACAAATGAAATGTGAACCAGAGCTAAGGAAACAGAAAGCAAGCATGCATTAAGCCAACATGACTAGGGACTCAATCAGTGAGGCAATGAAAATAGATCACATTATCACAGGGCAATATATGTAGACAAAAATTCCCAATTTAAACCAGAGAAAGAAATCTAGCAAAATGCCCAAATCACTAACCCTAGATGCAAGAGAGAGACTAAACCATTATGTAATAAGAAAAACCAACAATGGAGAACCCTAGACATGAAGAAAAAAAACAAAACAGACACAGTAACACACTATAAAACAAACTCAATCAGACCAAACACTAGGAAACCAAGGGGACAATACGACACAAGAAAAGAGGAGAAAGAGATGAGAGACATACCTTAGGTGTGCACACACAAAAATCACCAAGAAGACACCAAGGAAGTGCAATGGACTTGAATCGCAAAGAAAGCCCTAGGAGAGAGAAACCACTTTGAAAAAATGATCTGAAAAGTCGAATGAGGGAGAATTTAAACAAACCAGTCCACTCGAGCGTTAAGGTTAACGCTCGAGCGTGAGACAAAACACGTAGAGACTCGCTTGAGCTCGAAAACGGACGCTCGAGTGCCAATTCAACCCTCCCAGAACTGTAAGGCTAAGTGCAAAATGCTGCAAGATGCAAAACCATGCTCGAGTGTGGGAATGTCCGCTCGAGCGGGGACAAAACCAATTTTTTTTTTTTAAGAAAAAAAAAAACAAAAAACACCTAAGATGACCTGTAACCAGTAGGGAGTCCAAGTGGACGACTATAACACTAGGATAAAAGAATCCATCAATTATGAGTCCTGAAAACTTGTAGAAAAAATTTGAAACACCAAATCATGAACAGAACAGATAGACTTTAATCAATGACATAAGCAACATGCGAATGCATAACTCAAAAACACACATGAAAGCTTACAAATAGAATGTGTGTGTATGCAATCCTTGAGATCAACAAAGTTAGAGTTAATCCTCGTAGTGATCGGATGACTGGACCTCCGACAAGAGTAACGGACCATAACAGAGAAAAGTCAAACAACTAGGAATCATAGGGTATTTGTTGAGTAAACGCGGAGGCTCCCCCTCAATCAATGATTCCCCTTTTTTTTATTTTTTATTTTAAACTTGTCTTTCTTGTGGGCACTCACTGGTGGCATGCACGCTCAAGAGTATGGAGACCAAACCAGAGAAGAATGAAATCAAAAAAGATGGCTTGGTTGGTGCCTCTGAGGTAGCCTTTTCCTAATGCCCGGATTTCAATGAACTGAGGGAGAAACCATGGAAGTAAAAAAAGATGGTAGATGGTTAAGAGACTCAACATCATCCATGATATACTAGTATAGGTCAATTCCTCTGAAAAAGTACAAGAAACACTGTTAGTGGTCCATAGAGAACTTTGATCACTTGTGCGGAAACCCCTACAACAGTTTATCTCAAGAATGTGTACAGAATGAGATCATGAAGTAAATGAGTATGGGCATTCAGAATGAGCTATGAACAATGAAGAATGAGATCTTGTAAGCAACATGAGCAGTGTTCATAAAAAATTTTGATGCAAAGATATCATGACTCAATGACAATGAGATTATCATATCCAAGTACAATAAGCCAACCACTCATACTCACACTCACTTTTAAAAAAACAAGAAACAGCCTAGTTACTGAGCACTACACCCAAAGTCTTTCTAAGATACTCAAATCGAAGAAGATCAAGGGATTTTGTAAAAATATCAACTTTTTGATGCTTAGTGGGTACATGTTCAAGAACAATAAAGCCTTCTTCCACTAACTCTCGAATAAAATGATGACGGATGTCAATGTGTTTGGTGCGAGAGTGTTGGACAGGATTTTTTGAAATGTTGATGGCACTTGTGTTATCACAGAAAAGAGTGAGAGTGTCCTGTTCGATCCCATAGTCATGAAGCATTTGCTTCATCCACAGCATTTGTGCACAACAACTCCCTGCAGCAATGTACTCAGCCTCAGCAGTCGAAAGGGAGATGGCATTTTGCTTTTTACTATGCCAGGAAACCAAATTATTCCCAAGGTAAAAACACCTTAGCGACCAAACATTTGGTCGCCAAAGATAAAAAATAATTTTTTATTTTCCATTTGGCGACTAAATGGTTTTAGTAGCCAAAACTCAATATACAGTGACTAAAAAAAAAATTTGCTAAAAATATGTTTTTAGCGACCAAACATTTGGTCGCCAAAGATAAAAAATAATTTTTTATTTTCCATTTGGCGACTAAATGGTTTTAGTAGCCAAAACTCAATATACAGTGACTAAAAAAAAAATTTGCTAAAAATATGTTTTTAGCGACCAAACATTTGGTCGCCAAAGATAAAAAATAATTTTTTATTTTCCATTTGGCGACTAAATGGTTTTAGTAGCCAAAACTCAATATACAGTGACTAAAAAAAAAATTTGCTAAAAATATGTTTTTAGCGACCAAACATTTGGTCGCCAAAGATAAAAAATAATTTTTTATTTTCCATTTGGCGACTAAATGGTTTTAGTAGCCAAAACTCAATATACAGTGACTAAAAAAAAAATTTGCTAAAAATATGTTTTTAGCGACCAAACATTTGGTCGCCAAAGATAAAAAATAATTTTTTATTTTCCATTTGGCGACTAAATGGTTTTAGTAGCCAAAACTCAATATACAGTGACTAAAAAAAAAATTTGCTAAAAATATGTTTTTAGCGACCAAACATTTGGTCGCCAAAGATAAAAAATAATTTTTTATTTTCCATTTGGCGACTAAATGGTTTTAGTAGCCAAAACTCAATATACAGTGACTAAAAAAAAAATTTGCTAAAAATATGTTTTTAGCGACCAAACATTTGGTTGCCAAAGATAAAAAATAATTTTTTATTTTACATTCGGCGACTAAATGGTTTTAGTAGACAAAACTCAATATATGGTGGCTAAAATATTTTTTTTGTTGCCAATTCTGGTATTTTAGTGACTAAATTTTTTTTTTGTCGCCAATAATTAATATACCCCAACTAAAAAAAATTAGTAGCTAAATATTGTACTTTTGCCAACTAAAAAAATTTCTGGTCGCCAATTCCAAAACTTTTGACAAATAAATTTTTTTTAGTCGCCAATTTTGATTGCCAAAGGTGCATTTTGTTGTAGTGATAATTGCATTTCATTCTGAACCAATTGACTAATAGCTTCGTCATTTTCACTCGTCAGCCCTGTGTCAGTTGGATTAATTGGTGCAAAGAACCAAGGAGACAGAGCACGGACTATGCCTCCTCCACAAACGACATTGTCATGCAATTACGGGATGATGCCATACACATTCAACAGTCGTTGCATCTCCTTAAAACCATTGTTTGTGTGCTGTGCATTGTCATCGTCATTTTGTTGTCGCATATATAAGGAAACTTAGAGTTTCTAATCCAGAATTGTTGTTAGGATGTTGATTGTAATCACTTTAATTTTGCCTTGCATTCCATGACTAGTTTGGGGGAGACGTTAATGACTACTTTATGTACTGTTTGTATTTCAATGTGTACTCGTTCTGCATGAATGTTATGTGTTGGTATACTTATGTTAATTACTGTGTAATGGTTATATATGTAAGATTCCTGAAAGCTTTTCTGTATATTCGATTGTGTCAATTTACAACTAGTTCATCAGTTTATATAGCCCTAAATCTATGACTGAAAAAAGAAATACTAGCTAATTCCTATTTACACAAACATGCCATATATACAATATATTCTCACACCCCCATTCAAATTTAAGGTGTTTTAGCAAAAAACACTGAGAGTTTACTAAGAAAAACTGAAACCAAACGGTAGTGTGAGTCTTGGTAAAGAAGTCCGCAAGTTGCAAAGTAGAGGAGACGAAAGGAAGCGAGATAAAACCAGACTGCAAATGCTGTCGGACAAAGTGACAATCAATCTCAATGTGTTTCGTTCGTTCATGGAAGACAGTATTGTGGGCAATCTGAATAGTACTGCGGTTGTCACAATAGAGAGAGGTCGAAGAAAACTGAGGTACACCCAAATCAGAGAGAAGACAACGAAGCCAAACAAGCTTAGCAGTAGCATGAGCCATAGCACGGTACTTAGCTTTTGTAGTAAAGCGAGCAACAACAGTTTGTTTTTTACTTTTCCAAGAGATCAAGGAATCGCCAAGAAACATATAGAAACCAAAGGTGGACTTGCGATCAGTAACATCACCAGCCCAATCAGAATCAGCATAGGCCACAAAGTCTAAAGAAGAAGTGGAGGACAACAATAAGCCCTAAAAAATAGTATTCCAGAGATAGCGAAGCATGCGAACCAAAACAGCCTAATGGGTAGAGCGAGGAGCAAAAGCGAACTGAATAATCACATGAACAGCATAAGTAAGATCAGGGCGAATGACAGTCAGATAAACTAAATAACCCACAAGCTCGCGATATAAAGTGGGATCAGCCAAAGGGACTCCATCAGTAGAGGTGAGCTTCATATTAAGCTCAATAGAGGTATCAAAAACCTTAATTAGTATCAATAAGACCAGCACGGTGAATGACCTCATTAGCATACTTAGCTTGAGACAAAAAATAGACCTTTGGAGAAGAAGCAACCTCAATACCAAGAAAATACCGCAATGGATCCAAATCTTTCATTTCGAAGGTGCAAAAAAGATGCTGCTTGACCTCAGACACAGCAGAAGAGTCAGAGCCAGTGATGATCATATCATCCACATAGAGTAAGAGAGCAACAAAACCAACTGAGGTATGTCTTAGAAACAAAGTAGAGTCAGAAACAAAGGATGAAACCCAAGCTCGATAACAACAGTCTGAAAGTGATCATACCAAGCACGAGGAGATTGCTTCAAACCATACAGAGCACGCCGAAGATGACAAACCTGCCCAGAGGAGTGGAGAAGGCAGGGGGAGGACGCATGCTGACCTCTTTAGTGAGATGACCGTTAAGAAAGGCATTCTTAATGTCCATCTGATAGAGAGGCCAATGTCGAACAGCAGCAACAGAAATCAAGGTACAGACAGTAGTTGTCTTGGCAATAAAGGCAAATGTTTCCTCATAATCAATACCATACTCCTGTGAAAAACCCTTAGCAACCAAGCGAGCTTTGTATCGCTCAAGAGAACCACCAGAATGAGTCTTGACTTTATAGACCCATTTGCAACCAACTAGATTCTTGCCAGTAGGCAAAGGAACCAACTCCTAAGTGTTAGTCTTCTGCAAGGGAAACAACTCATCCTTCATAGCTTGAACTCAATTAGGATCCTAACAGGCCTCCGTGTAAGACTGAGGTTTTGAAAAAGAATGAATAACAGACAAAAAAGTATGATAGGAAGCAGAAAAACATGTATTAGACCAACCCAACCTGTTTGGAGGATGATGCTCACAAGTAGGATATCGGTGTGCAATAAAATCAAAGTCGTTAGAGGCAGGAGGATTAGTAGCAGGGGTAGAGACAATTGGTAGAGGAAGAGCCTTACGACAAGAATAAAATAACAATGGAAGAGGAGAAGAAGCCGAAGGAAGAGAAGCAACCAGAAGTGAAGCAGGAGGAGAAAATGGAACAAGCTTAGAAGGAACAATAGAGATGTACTCATCAGACAAGACCTTAGAAGGAAATGGATCAATATGAACCAAATCCTCTTTGGAAACTGGGGCGACGAGAGGAGGAAGCTGAAAGTAAAGTAGACGTTAGAGAAAGGCAACATGGCAAGAGACATAAAAGCGACGGGAAACAGGGTCATAACAGCGATAACCTCTCTGAGTGAGATTATAACCCCAAAAGACACATAGGACAGACCAGGCACTAAGTTTGGTCCTATCTTTACGGGGTAAAAGGACAAAACAAGAAGACCCAAACACACGAAAGAAAGAGTAATTAGGAAGTTGGGAAAACAAAGCCTCATAAGGAGACCGACCAGAAAGAAGGGGGGTAGGCATACGGTTGAGAAGAAAAGCAGCAGTAAGAACTGACTCACTCTAAAATGGAGTCGGAACGAAGGTAGAGAGAATGAGAGACCTAGCTGTCTCAAGAAGGTGACGGTGTTTACAGTCAACTCGACCATTTTTGGCAGGGGTATTAGTACAAGAAGTTTGGTGAATGGTACCCAATTTGGCTAAGTATTCACAGAATTCTGTTTTAAAGTATTCCCCAACCTAGCCAGACTGCAACAATTTAATAGTAGGTCCAAACTGTGTAGTGACCATAGACTGGAAAGTACGGTATATCTAGTAGAAGTTAAAATTATGAGTCATAAGATAAACCTAAGTGTAACAGGTGCAGTCATCAACAAAAGACACATAGTATGCAGAACCCCTTTTGGTCAGAACAGGAGAAGGGCCCCAAACATCAATACGAACTAAAGAAAATGGTGTATCAGATATAGAAATACTTTTATGAAAAGGTAAGTCTATCATTTTGGCTAGTTTACACCCCCGATATTCAGTAAGTTCACTAGGAGAAACTTTACCTAATATACCCGACTGAGCTAAAGACCGTAAGCGATCAGCAGACAAATGCCCTAATCTAAAATACCACAAGTAGAAAAGGACTAGATAAAGAATCTAACTGAAAAGAGGAAAAGGCAGTCTGAGAGGTTGCCAGAGGCAGATGCAAGCCCTTCATCACATTGAGGTCTCAAACTCGACAGTCGATTCCAATCAGCTGCTTAGACAATTGATCCTGTATAGAATAAATAGAAAAAGAAAAGATAACATCAAAACCAGAGGCATCCAGCTGACTAATAGATAATAAACTGACAAATAATTGAGGAACATATAGGATAGATGGAATAGAGACAGTAGACATAGCAGTTAGTATGACAGATATAACAAATATACTAGACCCATTAACAGCATTAATAGTAATAGGAAAGGCAGGGGGAGTACAATTTTGAAGTAAGGAGAGATGGGGAGTCATATGATGAGAGGCACCAGAGTCAAAAATCCAAACAGACAAAAAAATACCTGAAGAAGACCCAAGCAAACCTGAATGAAGAGAGAAAACAATAGAGGTAGACGGAGATGGCTAAAAAGTAGACAATATATACAGAAGTTGACTAATTAGTGTATGCTGAAGCTGACTAATCTGAGCAGTCAAGGAAGCCAAGTCAGAATCAGGAGCTGGAGCAAATGTAGTAAAACCGGTGGGAGGCTGAACGGTACTCAAAGGAAAAGTGTAGAACTTGATCGGAAACTGCTGAGAAGACGAGGCAGACACAGGCAAAGTAGACAAACATCCCTTCTTAGGACAATAATACTTCTAATGACTCCTCTGATGGAAAAAGGTACACTCGTCAGAAGCCAGAGGCATTATAGTAACCAGAAAACTTAGGGGTTCAAGTGCAATCAAACCAAATAGCCAAACGAAGGGTTCAAGTGTAATAATCACAATCTGAGGGGTCAAACTATAATAATAAGGAACTTATTTAGTCCAAACAAGAATAAAAGATAACTGGGTCAACCAAATTTAGAACCAAGTCGCGATTTCAAATCTCATACAGAGAGATGTCAGAAATCAGGTCCCGACTTCGAACCACAGACAGAGAGATGTCATAATGGGTTGACTTCAAACCACATACAGAGAGAGACAAGAGTCAAAGTCGACTTTGGAGCAGCCGACACAGAGCAAAGGGCTGAAGTTAAAGCCTGATCGAAAGGAACAAGGGCAGACAGCGCTTTGATCGTGCGAATCGAAGCAGAAGAGAATCAGGGATGCAACGAGACGAGCTAGACGCAACTCATGAACCAAAACCAGAACCAGAGAGGAAAGGTTACACAATCATGACTTGTTCTCTCTAAGGTTAATAGCATTCCGAATCAGAGAAAGAGATGCAAGCTTCAGACGAAAAACCAGAAATTCTACCAGAATAATCGCAAATCAAGAGAGAAAATAAGCTCAATCAATTTGTGATTCAGAAACCAGAGAAAGAGTTGGTGTCATGACCTGAATCCGCCCCTATAGATTAAGGTCATAACCGTCCAGTAATCATGAGATTACCTATGGCCTCAAACAAGATTAAACATATCTTAATGGTAATAAAGGGGCCAAAACGGAAGCATACTTAAAAAATTTGTCGAATGAGTTGTGCTTACATGGAAAATTAAAAACATTTCCCATATACTTGATAACAACTCACACTATATATTAGTAGTTAACGTCTTGTGCACCCAGGATCATTCAAACACATAGTCAGCTATACCAAAAGCTTATATACATTAATGGTCTATCATGACCAATGGAAATAGCAAAAGAAAATACAAAAGATCATAAACAAAGTCTCTTGTGTGAGGCACCTGGGCTGGCTTCACAAAACTCGAGTTCCTTTCTCAAACTCCACTAAGGCTGGGGTTGAACATCCCTTTGCTCACCTATATACATATAAATAAGAGTAAGTTAACGCCCAGTGAATAATACCAAAGTAAAGGGGTTATATGAATGAGATTCATATTAAGTACATCGAACCCGTTAATTTCATATACAAACGGCCTTGACCCATTCTGTGTTTCTGTTGTACATGTCAAATGGCCTCGAGCCCATTTTAGATCCTTAACAAACATATCAGATGGCCTTGGGCCCATTGTATAACTTGTCAAATTCATCAAATGGCCTTGGGCCCATTTCAAATGTATCAAACGGCCTCGGGCCCATTATTTCCATATTCATATTCATGTGCATTTCATACTCGTGGTCATGATCACCTTTTCATTCAAACGGTCTTTGGCCCATTATATTCATATTCAAACGGCCTTTGGCCCATTATGATATTCTAACGGCCTTTAGCCTATCATAATATTCAAATGGCCTTTGGCCCATCACGATATTCAAACAGCCTTTGGCCTATCATAATATTCAAACAGCTTTTGGCCTATCACGATATTCAAACAGCCTTTGACCCATCATAATATTCAAACGGCCTTTGATCCATCATAATATTCAAATGGCCTTTGGCCCATCACGATATTCAAACGACCTTGGGCCCAAATCATGTTCTTTACAGAGCCTTATACAAAAATTAAGCATATATAATACCCATTCGTAATTCAAATCAACAATCCATGAAGCTTATATAGAAGTAGCATTTGGAAAATAACATACTTGAAAATATCTTTACTAAGATATTACTCACAATATTCTACCGATGGATTTGCCCTTGCGCTTGACCCTACACATTTCATAACGTATTGGGTCATAAGTGATTCAATCTGTTCTTAATTTGTTTATTTCTCTTAGGCCTCTTTCTTATTCCTTTAGTTCATTTACAATGTTCAATGCATGCCTAAGAGTGCTTAGAGATGAAAGAGAATGGAAAACAAAACACAAAACAACTTTTCAAAATTTCTAAAACAGAGCTCTCCGCTCAAGCGCAGCTTTGGTCACTCGAGCAGCCTACAAAGCTCTGTAAAAGTACTGGTTGCATGAATTTTATGCTCGAGCGAGATTTCTGACGCTCAAGCAGGGAGTGTTGCAAAACAGGGTTCGCTCAAGCATAAAGTCTGCCGCTCGAGCCACTGTGCAAATCTCTACAAAATTTCTGGGAGCTAAATTTTCATGCTTGAGCGAGTCTTTCCTCGCTCGAGCGGACAGGTCGAATTCTGGGTTTCAAGACAGCAAATTTGAGTTCCAAAAATGCATTTTAACATGTAAAAGCTTGCATGGCCATTCCAAACTCATGAAAATACTTTGATAATCATAAAAAACATTTTAGAAAACTCAAATACAAGATTATCCATAAATCATTTGCTCAAAACCTCATGAATTTACCAAAATTGAGCTCAAATCTTCATTCATGTGAGGATAAATTTCAAAACTCTTTTCATGACTTTCCAAACATAAAATTAAGCTTCCAAGACTTATGAAACAATGTTGCATGTGCAATATAACTTCTAATTTCATCATGAATCATAGATTTCAAACCCAAAATGATAAAATTCTACATATTCATCTTCTAAATTCAACATGGATGACAAGGATCATGCTCAAGAGTATGAAACTCTTCCAATTCATGAATTCATGTATTTCAAACCTTCAAGACTTAGAAAACATGATTGCATGTAAGTAACAACTCCCAATTCAACATGATTATCAAAGTTCATGTCCAAAACTTGAAGAATCAAAGCAAATACTTGCATGCATGTACAATTTGATCTCAATTCTTATAATCTTTGTTCAACTCACACATTTAATCTTGTTATCTTCTTAAATCCACAATTTAATGACATAACTCACAAATTGAGGTTCAAACTCTTGCCTACTATCTTCAATGAGGCTAGGTTTAGCAATTTCTTGAGCCTAGCTTCCAAAATCTTCAATCATCCAAGCCAATACCTCAAGATTGAGCTTCTATCTCACTAAGATGACGATTTCTCTCTCTAAATAGCTTAATCTCAGCAAAATGGTGAAGATGAGCTCAATTTTATGAGCCTAGACACTAACTCAACATATATATAGTGGGTGATTAGCTTAAGCTAATTAAGCATGATTAAGACTAATTAACCTTACTTAATTTAATTCAATTTAATCTAATTAATTTGATCCGAATCAATTTTTAATTAAATTTCATCATAGGCTCTAAAAATTACGCTGATTACAATAAATTAATCAATTTTGGTTGACGTCTCTACAACCCTCAATTTCGGATTATAGCAAAAATTGTAGCAGATATGTTTATAATCAATAGATAGGCATTCAAAAATCACATGAACACATAATTAACATCAAATTTCATATCAAGCACATTAACACTTGTACAATTAATGAATTAACAGTATAATACGAAACAGGGTTGTCATAGTTGGTGAATCAAGCAGCTAGGGTTTCAAACGTGGCTTTGATACCATATAAGATTCCTGAAAGCTTTTCTGTATATTCGATTGTGTCAATTTACAACGAGTTCATCAGTCTATATAGCCCTAAATCTATGACTAAAAAACGAATTACTAACTAATTTCTATTTACACAATCATGCCATATATACAATATATTCTCACAATATACTGACAACTTAGCATCCAATTGTTTTGTTTACTGTGCAATGGTTATATATTGTTTACGTGGCAACGAATTTAAATTATTGTGGTATGGTCATATATGTATGTATATAACAAGCAATTTTGTGATGGTGATAATTTTGGCCTGTAAATTACTTGGCTTAGCTACGTGGTTAGTCCAAATGGCATCCATACGTACTTCTCCTAGTACCCTATTGAAAAACAAAGGCATTGCTCCAGAGAAGTCTAGCAGTGTTGAAGAAACACACAAGCAATTCAACCACAAGGCATCCTGGGACAGTGAGTCAATCCAAATTTTCCTGCAGCTAATTGCCAGTGAGATTACAAAAGGAAATCACACATTCCTAGTCTTAAGCCAAGCTGGGTACAAGTCGTTGGCAAGGAAATTTGAAAAAATAAAAATAAAAAATGGAAAGAAACATGGGCTGAAACAGTTGAAGAATAAATACATGAGTCTAAAAAAAGAATGGAATGCTTGGAGGCATTTGATGGATTCCAGCAATGGAGTTCCAGGGATTGGCTTTGACATCAAAACTAGTATATTTCAGGCGTCGGATGAGTGGTTGGATAAGATGGAATCGTTAAGTAAAATTTTATTTCCGCATGTTAGTTTCGTTTCATATTTTCCTGTTACCAATTAATTTTTCTGTTTTGGTTGTTAGTGTCCACCTATTACATGTACTGAACATTTTTTGTTTTTTTACAATGTCCAATTTTGCAAACAAACAAGGTGTGTGTGTGCAAAGTTTAGGAAAAAAACTTTGGAACACCGTGAGTTAATGGAGACGGTCTTCACAGGGGCATTTGTTATGGGTAAGAACCATTGGACCCCGGGAGAGAAAGTTATTGAAGCTGCTACTGTGTCATCTGATTCTATAGATAGTATCAGAGCGCGTCTATTTGTTGATTCGATACCCGTACGTGCAACGACGTGGATTCAAATTCTTCAATGGAACCAATTGATACTGCTATGAAAAGAAAACGGACTCCAACAACAAGTTCTACAAAGTTGAAGAAGGCAACAAGTGGTGCGTCAATTATAACAGAAAGTATGAATAATTTGATAAACGTGGTTCGGACCCAAAATCAGCAAGTTACGGTTAGGCACGTCACAGGTAATGAATCATTGTACACAATTTTGGAGTGCATGCAACGACTCAGGAACATTCATTCCCTTCTCAGTACGTCGCTATTCGATTTTGCATCGACGTTGATGGATAACGCAGATTACCAGGAGGTGATGATGTGCCAGCCCGATGACGACCACATTATAGGCTGGCTGACACAGAAACAACTACAATGCAGTGCTACGATGCCATTTGCGAACCTATTCGGGGCTCGCTGGGTTTGATAGCGGTGTGATGCTGAAGATTGCCTTCCATTCTCTTAGTTGCAAAAAATTTTAATTATCGTGGATGTTGGACTTGTAATAAACAGTTGATACTTGTGCGTGCTATTTTTTTTTTCTAAGTTTGCTCAAGAAATTAAGATGTTTGTGTGTGTTTTTCATGATGGAACAGGATGGTTGTGTTTGCTTTTTATTATGGGAATTAGACTCGCAACAGCAGGCTGCCGTGTCTTGCTTGTTTATTTATTTATTTGTTAGGTTTTTGTACCGTTAGTTTGGTTATGTTGGTAATGCAATTGATCTTTTATTGGTTTGTATGTTACCAAGTTGCAGTAGGTTCAGTGTTTGTTTATTATGCATTGATAGATTATTACATGCAATTGTACCTGTCTGTTAGGCATGTTCGACATTGTCACGCAACATAAATTTTTGGAAGGTCAAACAATGTATTTTGGAATTGTTATTACATTATCCCACTTCATCACGTGTAAATTGGTTGAAACCGTTACAATGTTGTAGGTGTTGCTTAAATCGACGTAATGAACATTGGGATGGAAGAAACAATGATGGTGTAATGGAAATGCTTAACCAAATGGCCATACAGCTTTAACAACAAAATAGCTAGACAATCCTTAAAGCATGCTAGTATGTCCAAGAGTGGTACGAAAAACACATGTGTAAAATGCCATGTCGCACTCCTATTTTGACCGGACATGCATGGATAACCGAACTATATGTGGGCCATGTACGTCAATTTGAGAAAAGTGTATGCACGCCGAAGGAAGTTTTTGCGTCTTTTTGTCACACGTTAGTAACTGATTTCGGGTTACAAGTACCGCAACATGAACATGGCTTAGCTGTTCGAGAAAGCGTTGCAATGTGTATCCACGTGTTGAGACAGTTTTATAATCGAAAAATCCAGGAACGGTTCCAACATTCAGGGGAGACTGTGTCCGGCACGTGCATGAGGAAGGAGTTCACTGTTGCACATTTCAGGCCAACATATAGTTAGCATCATATATATCCATACGTGCGGTCCAAACGAAAATACCTACCTTTCAAGGTACTATTTTCAAACCTCACTTAGTTAAGTTTGTTTCAATGTTTGGAAATTATTTTGACGTGACGTGTAAAAAATAACCTTTACATGTACCCCTAGCAGTAAGATAACTAGGTTGTTGGCAGGACTGTATCGGAACTATTGATGGAACACATGTTACTGCACAGGTTACGGGGCTAGATGCCCCAACATATTTCGGTAGGAAATACTGTCACACCCAAAATATCATTGTGAAGTTGGGGGAACACCTTAACCCACCCGCCCAACACTGGCCAACAAGTTGGGATAACACCTTCACCCCAAGGGCATTTGGGTAATTTCACATATGGATACCTCGCCAAAAAGCCAAAAAAGTCAAAAACCAAACCAGGCTTTTTAGCCCTAGGCTAAAATAGCCAAAAAGCCAACTCACATCCCAAACGAACCCACAGTCGTTTGCCATTGATTTTTTTAAGTGATTTATATCATTTTTAATAATTTTTAATTTTTTTTTTCCAAAAAGGTTTAGACTGTATTTGTCCATGGTATAATCACAAGTTTTCAAAAAGGTTAGAAGTTCTTGAAAGGTGACATTATGAAGTTTATAAAGGAGTTCTACTATAATAGTAAATTGGGTTACGGAGTAAATTGCTCTTTTGTTACTCTTATCCTTAAGAAGGAGAATCCAAGCTCTCTTCTTGACTACAGACCTATTAGCTTGATAAATTCTCCATATAAGGTGATGTCCAAAGTTTTGGCCAATGGAATCAAGCAAGTCCTGACTAGTGTGATTGATAAGGCTTAGTCTGCTTTTGTGAGGGGAAGAAACATTATGGATAGAGTGTTTATAGCAAATGAGGTGGTGGATTGGTGAAAAAAAATCAAAGAAAAAGGGCGTCATTCTCAAATTGGACTTTCAAAAAGCATACGACACTGTTAACTGGAATTATTTGCTGCAGATGTCATCTAGCTTTGGTTTTGGGTCAAGATGGATTAGATGGATGAAAGAATGTTTGGAATCTGCTAGAATCTCCATCTTGGTTAATGGCTCACCCATTTGTTGAATTCTGTCCACAAAAAGGGCTAAGACAGGGTGATCCTCTGTCATGACCCAAACCCGCCCCTATGGATTTTAGCATTGTAACCGGCCAGTAATTTGTGATTACCGAACGCCTACTTAACAATAAAACAATAATTACGACAAATAAGGGCTAACGAAAGTCAATCAATAATAAAATACATCATCCAATGAGTTGTGATGACCTAAATGGAAACAAACATTCATATACATAACCACATATTCACAACACTTAGGCCTACAATACATCTATATACAATAGCAAAACACAATTCAGGAATTAAAACCCTTAGTAAAAGTAGGAGTAACAAAAGTCATAAAAACACTGCATCCAAAATAACAATTACAAAAGAGTGAATTCAAGACACCCGTGCCATGACACGTTTTACTTCGGAACCTCGTGGTGAGGCACAATGGTTAGCTAGACAAAATCAGGGTTTGAGTTGACGCCACTAGCTTTGATCCGGTGCTCGATCACCTTCATATATATAGTAAACAGTGAGTTAGAGCCCAGTGAATAACAGTTGTGTAAAGAGGTTAAGAATGATGTCTTTACAGTATTTGAAACAATTGATTATCAATAGAACATTTTCAATCAATATTTTTTTTTCAATCAATCGTTCAATCGTTCAATTCAATCAATCATATTCATACAGGTCAAACGTGGTACATCCAATAGCAGCAATACAATAGGTCTTAAAGACCGAACAATCAATTGATGGCCATCAAACAATAGACAATGGTTCCAAGAATTGGAACTAACAGAGATTTCTGTAACAATAGTGATAACAATATCAATAACAATAGCCATATGCTGTGGATGCCATGAATACAGTTCAAAATAGGATCATCATCCAATTGATAAAAAGTATCATTTCAGAAAACAATATGATTTATCATTCAGAAAATAAATATGATTGAACATATCTTTACAACAGTATTACTCACAGTGGGCTCTTGAAAAAAAACACATGCTAATCGTTCGGCGTCTGACCTAATCAAATAAGTCAAGCACAACACGATTACAATCACACTCTTACAATCTATTTAATTCGGTTACTTGTTTATCATTCGTTTCTCTCATTTGATTCTAATTTTTCATTCAGTTATTCCTATTTATTTTTCTTCCATTCCTTTTAAATATGAATGACTAGTATTAGGAATAAATTAGATTATTAACCTCCAATTAAAATATGTTTAGCTATGTATTAACCAAACTAATTAAATACAAATAATCTAATCATATACCAACCCTTGTTAAGCTCACTAGTTACACAATCAAACTTAAATTAGGCATATACACATTAAATTACAATTATTCAGTCATGTTTAAATTACTGAATCAGAAACTCATAAATATGTACATTTTGCAATTTAAACTCCAAATCAAGGCCCAAAACTCTTTAAAACATGTTGAATTTAACGGTTAACATTTAAATTTAAATAGTCACGAAGCATGCAACTACATTAAGGCCAAGTTGCACATAATAAATGATAAGGACCATTATTTGCTAAGTTTCTTTGATTTTTCCTGTATGTACTAGTTAAGGCTTTGATTAAGACCTTGTTGAAGTTCAATATTTAACTTGAAATAAAGATCAAACCTTCAATGTAAACTCAATTTCCATGCAAAATAAATCAAACTCTTGAATTCAAATATAATCCCACAACTTTACATTCTTGAGTTCAAATCCTCTATTTAAAACTTAGTTACATGAAATCTACATTTTCATGAACCCAAGCTTAATTCATGTCTAATCTCTTCTCAAACTCCATGAATCAAGTTTGAAAATAAGTTTAGAATCACTGTTCTCTTGAAAATATGTCATGCATGTAAGGATTATGAGTTAAATTGATAAATTCTTCAATTTTTTAACATGCATGCCCTAAGTTCTCAATTACATGAGCAAATCTCCTATTTAAGGACAAATTTAATTCATTTAAACTTATATCTTGGATGATGATGTGTAATAGAGCTTTAATATCAAGAATTTGAAATGATTTCTTACCTCAATTGATGCTTCAAGACCATAATTCCAGCTTTTCTTAAGGTTCCTATCTTCTTCTTTTTCAATTTCTCTTCTATGAACTTAAACTCACTCTTCCCCTCATTCTCTCTCTCTACGTGGGTCTGTTTGGTATGTGAAAAAGATGACTAAACTTAGGCAACCAAGCACTCTCTCTTGAAGTCTATATTTATGGATTCTAGATGAGTAGAAATATACTTTATTATTTAGTTTTTCAATTAGTTTGTTAAATTGAGGTTCCAATTAAATAAAGTAAAATAAAAATTAAATTTAAAAAACACTTATTTTTACCCAAATAAATTAATCCTCTACATTAAATAATCTCAATTATACTAATGTGAATTAGGCTCTAATTCCTATCAACTTGTTGATTTCTAACTTGTTAAAATTAGCAAATCAGACAGGTTTAATTCCTATTCTAATTTATTTGTTTAATCAAGCAATCAAGCAAGTCAATAATTATCAAGACAATCAATAACAATGAAGCACATAAGCACTCAATTAACAATAAACATATAATCAATTAATTAAATCAATTTTAACTAAGGAGGTGGTTGTCACATCCTCTTTCCCCTTTCTTGTTTAATGTTGTTGCTGAAGGTTTGAACATATTGTTGTCAAGAGCTAAGGAGTTGAGCATTATAAAATGAGTGGTTGTGGGTGGTAGAGAGGTTAACATATCTCATCTTCAATACACTAACGACACTATTATATTCTGTGAGACTGAATGAGCTGGGATTGTGGCCGTGAAACAAATTCTAAGATGCTTTGAAGTGGTCTCGAGGTTGAAGATAAACTTTCACAAAAGTATGATTTGTGGTATGAGAGTTGAAGATGGGTTTGTTGAGGAGTTTGCAACCAAACTTAATTTTCTGAGTCATAAGTTACCACTAAATTATCTTGGTTTGCCACTTGGAGCCAACCCAGGTAAGAAACAAACATGGCAGCCAATGATGGATAGGTTTAAAAAGAAATTATCTGGATGGAAGAGAAGGATGCTTTCTTATGCTGGAAGAGTCACTCTTATTAAATCTATCTTGTCTTCCTTACCTATCTATTATATGTCTTTGTTTAAAATACCTGAGTGTGTTGCTAAAGAAATTGATAAGATTCAGGCAAGGTTTCTGTGGGGAGGGGATGAATCTAAAAAGAAAATCCATTTGGTAAAGTGGAAAGATGTGCAACTAAATAAGAATCAAGAAGGTCTTGGAGTTAGAGATATCAGATTGGCTAATGAGTGTTTGTTACTTAAAGTGGTGGTGAAGATATGCCTTGGAAGATGAGGCTTCATGAAAATTTGTGATATATGCCAAATATGGTGTATCTGGGGGTGAATGGTTCCCTACATTGAATGATTCTATCTCTGTTTCTATGATCTAGAGAGAGGTTCTTGCTGTGACATATTTAAATCCTAGGCTGCATAATTTCTTTGTGGCAAATGTGGAGCTTAGGATTGGTGATGGGAATAGGGTGAAATTCTGGAATGATATTTGGCTAGGAACATCAAGCCTTAAATCTTAATTTCCCAAGTTGTACCAGCTGAATTTGGATAAGGAGATCACCTTGAAGATGCAGATTTCTTGTAGAGACAATAGAAACAAATGGTGCTTTAATTTTAGAAGGCCTCTCTTTGGATGGGAAGAAGAAAAGGTGATAAGGCTGCAAAATCTGTTGGGAGCAAGGCCATGCCTTCATCCTAATCAAAGGGATTCAATCAGGTGGTAAGCTAAGCAGTCAGGGATATTTAAAGTTGGCTCTGTGTATAACAGGTGCAAGCAAAGTTCTGGACCTGTCCTCAGCGTTCCAGATTTGGTTTGGAATAATTTTTCCTTTCTAAGGATAAATTCATTACTTGGCTTGCATGGAAAGGTAGGTTGAAAACATCTGCATTTCTTAGTAGAATTGGAGCTTTGAGAGGTAATGGGATTTTGCCTTGTGTATTGTGCAAAGTTGACGTGGAATCTTCTAATCATCTTCTTTTGTCTTGCTCTTTTGTTTGGCATGTTTGGTCAAACATCATGGCCTGGTGGGGAATTCAATGGGTGATACCAAGATCTTTTGAAGATTTGATGCAATGGTGGTTAGGATGGAAGTTCAGCAAAAAGGAAAAGAAAGTTTGGAGAGTTGTTCTTATTTTTTTTGTTTGGTCCTTGTGGATATACAAAAATGATTGTATCTTTAACATCACTCAACTTACCATTGATGATTTGTGTGAGTTGATAAAAATTATAGTGGCCATGTGGTTGAAGTCTTATGATATGGGGATGTTTATACTCCATTCAAGAGATTGTTTCAAATATAACATGGGTGAGAAAACCTTTAAGGGTTGGAGGAGGTAGGTGCTTGCTGAAGCGTAAAAGGATGTTGTCTCTTTTATGAGGTTGCTGGGGTTCTTTCATGGAGTTTTTAGTTGTGTTATGGCTGCATTATGGCTGTGGTTGGTTTCTCATCAACTTGATGGTGGGTTTGCAAATGTTTAGGAGTGCATTTGGGTACCAACCTAGTTGAGATCCTTGTATTCGCTTTGATTTTGCTGATTAAAAAAAAGAAGGCGTAGCAATATTGTGGTAGTAGCATTGTAACAGCATCAATATTATGCATTATAGTTGTTGGTTCCTCTCCAACCTTTGTGGTTGTGCTAGCTCATTGAGCTTTATGCACTTCCCTTCTTTATTGATGTAATCTCATATGAAATATATATTGTCGTTATCAATAAAGTTTCATTTTTGCTAATTAAAAAAAAAGAGTTTTCTTTTCTTGCCTTTTATGGGTTTGGTGACTAGTATTAGGTTTAGAGTGTTTTGAAGCTTTTTATGATATGAATTGAGTGTTTCCATGTGTAACTCTTTATTGAAATCATGGTGGTTTTTTTAATTTTTAATTTTTGTATACTGATTTTTTTTTAATTAATTAAAATATTTTATTATAGTGAAAAAGTGAATTGTTACATTCATTGAAAATTTTGCAATGTTTATTTTAGTGTATATATGCCTATGGTTCAAGTACTAAATAAGCCATAATGTGACACAATAGATTAGAGGGTGATATCGAGATCATGAGACAATGTTTACAGTCTAGTAATTAGAATTATTCATTTTGTATAACATTATAATTGTATATAAATTATTTATTAAAAAATAAATAAATTGATATGATATTTATAACTACTTGATTTTATTATATTTATGTTTGAGAAATAGAAGATGAATATAATATTAAAAATATTTTGGAGGGTTTATTTTCACACTCAAATGGAATAGAGACATGAACCCACGCTTTGAAGTTTTTTGACTAGCAAAAGTAACCTAGAAGATCAAGAAGGGTGAAACAGGGGCGGAGGCACTAAGAGATCAAGGTCACGTGCCCCCAAACTTTTCAAATATATATGTACTAGCGTATGCCCGTGCCTAAAGGCACGGTGTAAATAATATTAAGATTAAAATGCAGTTATAAAAATATATTTAATCCCAACACTATTTAATAGGACAAAAAAAATTAATAGGAGAAAAAAAAGAGGAAAAATACCAAATAGAAATATACCATACAGAGAAAACTACATAATCATTCTGTTCTGGAGAGGTTGTTTTTGAATTGGGTAAGAGAGAGAGAGTAGTAGAATCTCAAATAAGCTCATCATTTAATTTTTTATTTTTTAGAGAAACAAAAAAAGAGAGTAATTTTTTAATGTAGAAATGGTAGAGACTAAGAAATTGATTACAAAAAAATTGATCTCATCCATGTCTTCAGATGTTTCATCATCCTCTCTTTGCTTCTCATTCTCCTTGACCTCATCCAATTTAGCAACCAAGGCGGACAAGTTGCTGGATGGAGGTGGAGGTGAATCTCTTCTTTCATGAAATTGGCTCAGAATTTCCCATGCATCTTTAGCCTTTGTGCAGTGAACAACCCGCTGTTGTTCTTCATTAGAGATTGCTCCACGAATAATGATCAGGGCTCTCAGATTGCCCGGATTATCTGCACTTTCGGTATCTTCTTCAATGGCTTGCCAACCTTCTGGTTCAAAAGCTCTGAGAAACGCCCTCATTCTGATTTTCCAATACAGATAGTTAGCCCCATCAAAGGTGGGAGCATGATGCAGGTTCTGGCCACGAGCTGATTCCAAAGGCTTTGGAAGAGGTTGAGAAACCGTGGCCCAAAATGCCATGAATGCACTATCCCCATCTTCACCGGATTCAGGTTCTTCGGGTTCTTGCTCCGACCCGCTTTCATCATCCCAAGTTACGGTGTAGACTTTCTTCCGATTCTTTTTCGAAGGGCATTCAAGAGACATATGGCCAAACCCTTGACATTCATAACACTTGACCCCTGGTCCCCTTACAATCTTTTTTTCAGTAGTTTGAGCAAATTTTGGTGGAACAGTTTTGGGTTTGTCATTACTCTTATCTTTTGAAATAGGGGCTCTGAAATTCGGCTTCTTTTTCAAAAAAATTTTAAACTGTTTTGTAAGCATAGCCGTCATCTCAGACTCTAAATCAAATTCAGTCTCCGGAGGTTTTGCAGTCTCATGGGCACTCGTGAAAGCCATATTTTCTTTTTGCTTTTTCTTAGAAATTTGGTGGGCTTCATAAGTCTGCAAATTTCCAACCAATTGATCGAGCTTGAGGGTATCAACATTCTGAGCCTCCTCAATGGCTGTCACCTTTGGTTGAAACCTCTCGGGAAGGGACCTCAAAATTTTTCCAACAACTTTTGCTTCAGGGATTTTTTCACCGAGAGTGAAACAGGAATTCACGATATATGAGCACTCACTGGTGGCTTTCACTCTCAAGAGTAGCACCGGATCCCTCTCGACCCCGAGGCCCTAAAAAGGGTTTCAAAGGCGGACGTGAGACGTTGAAGTTTTTCCCTTTTAACAGAGGTGGTACCTTCGTGAATCGTTTCAAGAATATCCCACGCCTCTTTTGCTATTTCACACGTGCAAATTCGACGGAATTCTTTAGGTGTGACAGAGCAGAAGAGGGAGTTGAGAGCTTTGCTGTTCCAACTCGAATTCTGGTAATCGGTTGTGTCCCATTTATCAAGGGGTTTAGGAATATCAATCCCATCAACGGTGATTGTAGGTTCACTCCACCCAAAGATTACGGAGTGCCAAACTTTCTCATCGATGGATTTTAAAAATGCTCTCATACGAGCTTTCCAATAAGAATAGTTTGTACCGTCAAGTAATGGGGGTCTATGAGTCAAGTTACCTTCACGAATAGAATCCATGATACTAATCACACAAAATCACACTCCTATAGTTTTGAAAAAACAAAGAGTGACCCGCTCTGATACCAAGTGAAAATCCTACGTGATTTGTGATTAGATCAAGATTAACTTATTCCAAAACCTAATTAATTCAAAACTCTCAACCTAAAATCATCAAACACTTACGAGAGTGATTTTAGTTTGTTTGTTTTTGAGAATAAACAATAAATCGACACAAACGATTTTTTACGTGGAAAAAACCACAATTGAAGAACCTTCAATCGTAATCAAAAACCACGGGCGAAACGCCACTATCAATCCACTACTGAAGAACAAAAAGATTACAAAGATACAATACAAATTACCCAACCCAGTCAATTTGTCTCTGAATCTTCTGTAACTCTTTTCACCACACCTTCGTCACGGAATTGATCCTGAAGTTGATTCCACACCACAACTCCACTTGTCGAATTAACGACTACGTAGAATCAAACGCCTTTTGAATTCTACGCTTTAATCTTCGGAATCCACCGAAGAACTCTCTCTCTTGAAATCAAAGTCACCAACTCCTTGATGTATGTATTTTAGATCATGAATGAAGAACTCTTCTCAAAGTATCAAGGAAAA